>JBDJHY010157601.1:0-12697 GCA_039654485.1 Withania somnifera
TAAAATACAATAATTTTTAGAAAAATAAGTAAAAATTTCTTATGGTCAGATGCCTACTAAAAATAATAATTTAATGTAATTCGCGCATTACACGGGTACGTAAATTAGTTTGATTAATAAAAAATAATACGAAAAATAAAAATAAATTACAATTAAAAAATAAGAATAAAAATATTGACTGAAGATTAATTTTAAATTCTTAAAATATTTTTCTATAATTTTACTACTGCTATATTATTAAATAAGTATAAAAATTATATTTTTAAAAATAATAATAATAAATGCTAATTTGATAAAATTGAATAACTTTGAAAGTCAAGACACAGTGGTTTCTAACACACTTTTATATTTTCCCAAAATACAATACGAGCCCTAATCTGCTCCACTGATTTTGAAAGAACAGATAAAGCTGAGCAAAGGGGAATCGAGGGACTACTATACCGCCTTAAGGGCAAAGGTAAACTTTATTAATTTTTCTCTTTGCTTTGAATAATATTGTTAACCATTGTCCACAAAAAAGAGCGACTAGTAGGATAAATTTTTATAGCTATTGAATAATACATAGCAGGTGAAATTAAAATCTTCTTCTTAGATTCGTATTTTGATATACTGAAGCCAATTTATACGACCCACTAGGGTTTTGATGTAATATATTGCAAGATGCGAGTTGATTACTCCCCTTGCTTCAATTTATGTGTTTTGTTTTGACTTGACATGGTGTCTAAGAAAGAAAGAAGCGTATTTTTGAAATATATGGTCTGAAACAAGTAATAGATATTTTCTTGGCTATGAATCATTTCATTAAGAATAAAATAAGCATTTTAAAGTTAAATTATTACTATATATAGAAAAATGTTATTTTTATGGGACTGACTAAAAAGAAAGTGATGAGATAAATGTCATAATTTGTCATTTGCTACTGGATTTTATGATACGTTTTTATTTACGTTTTTATTTTTTTGATAATCGTAATGTCCGGTCTAGCTTCCGCACATCTTGACTAATTTCATGGCATACCTACCATCTCCTATTAGTAATAGTATCAAGTGACTTTGTCTATCAATACTAGAACATTTGGGAAGAAATGACCTAGTGTTTTGTCTTAGTTGGGAATTTAACCTGAGACCTCATGGTGCTCAAACCACGCCATTGACCGCTAGACTAAACACTTGGGTGCATTTTATGGTACTTTTGGGATAGATTAATTACTTTAGATGTTGTAAAAATTTCTTTGAAGGTCCTAATGTTCCAAGGGTAGTAGTTGCTGGCAGTGTTTAGGAAAGCATGAAGTATAAAAAAGCAGCAAGGCGTTGCTTTGCTTAAAGCATGAAGCGAAGGACTCGCTTCATTGAAGTGGAGCACGATTTAAGAAAAAAAAAGACCAAATAAATATAGAGATAATATATATAAGCAAAATTTCAAATTAAAAGCTACAAGATAGATATCACAAAATCCTCCGTGGACCAAAGGTCAAACAATGATGATTAATCACATTCAATTGAAATAACGCTTGCATTTTAGCTCAATCTCCGGGACACCTATATAAGTATCATGTTGTGGCGAAAAATTTTGCCATTAAATATATTGTCAAAAAAAATACAACTTTGCTTTTTACTAAAGTTGGATTCGTATTCTACTTTAACATTGACCTTTTGGAACCTTATCAAACAAGAAGCGAGCGGTTTTAGTCCATCTCGCCTCCATCCTTTAGCGCTTCGCCCCTTAAAGCGACCGCTTCTCTAGGTGAAGCGGGTTGGCCTTGCATCAAGCAGTGAAGCGAGCGCTTTCCTTAACACTGGTTGCGGGTTTCCTGGGTTGAAGTGCTCTTCTAAAGGGTTCATTTTAATAGACAATAGCTTGTATCATAAAACATTAATAAAGCTTCATGCTTTTGATTTCATAAAGGCTTTTGACACATGCTAGATATTAAAAATTGCAGTTATAAACATGTCATGACCTTTCTTTGGCTATAAGATACTATTAAGGGTAAAATGAAAGGGAGACTGGGAGAGACAATAAAAATAAGAATTAATTTCTCAAATCGCGATTGAACTTGCAGTTCGGTGTAAGGTTATTTCATAGAACATTGTGGTAGTTTAGGATCAGTAGATTCCCGAAACCACTACATCTGCGTTCTCTTGAAGTATGGGCTAGGTCGAATCCTCTATTCAAGACCCACTCCTATTGTAGTATTATCTTTTTTCCTATATGATAGTCTGACAGTTGGAATCAATTTTGACATATAGACCTCTGGTGAGAAGTAGGGAAATGTGAAATATGGTTTGTTGTTGATTTTTTCACTTAATATTTATTTCGTAGTTCCACTTCTTCCTCAATCCACTCTAAGAAAAAGGCAAGTACAGCTACTCTACTTTAGAGTAGATGGAGAGATGGACATTAACAGACTCTTTTGGAGCTTTCAAGTTGATGAAGCTGACTGCCAGTGAGTAGGCTCTCTGACCTTGAGAGGGATAATTTTCATCTTAATTACACTTAGATTCAGTTTGTATGTCAAGTCCCACATTGGTTGAAGGAATATGTTGTCAAGTTTTTCATAATCCTGTATGTACACATAGGTAATTACAAGGCACGTGTCCTATTAAAGAATCTTCCCTTACTAGGAAGTAACCTATCAATCTATGGTTTTGGAAAGTTCTCCTCAGATGAACTAGTTTTGGAGGTTGAGTTAGGGCAAGGGCCATTTTATCACATGGTAGCAAGGCAAAGACTCATTGATCCTTGTTGTCGTCTTTCTCAATGCTTGACCTTTGTGTTGTGTTATCCACTCTTCAATTATCCAATCCGGATCATGTGGGAAGTGTCAACTCCCACATTGATTGAGGGAATGTGTTGTGGTCTCCTTGTATTGCCACGGATTATACTCCCCTATTGAGCAAGCTTGTGAGGTTACATTAGGTGAAGAGTTATAATTGCCATGGTATTAGAGCCATATCTACCAATTTCTTTTATTGTGTTTCTTAATGTTATACCTGTGGTATATTATCCATACACCTTATCCAATCTTGGGCATGTGGCAACTGTCAAGTCTCAGTCGAGAGAATGAATTGTTATGGTTTTGGCAATTGACTTTGAGTTAAACCCGAGGACCATATCTTTACATAATGAAATATAAAGTTGAATTAGATCCGGGGCCATATCCTTACATAGTAAAGTAAGGAGTTATTTGTTACAAGGATAACGTATTATAATCGCGGGATTACTTCATCCCACGTTTGGTAGAATTATTTATTGTGGTGATTAGCGATTTTGAAATTATTTTATAGCTGAATGTGTAGGATAACAAGCCGGAAAAAAGTAACAACATGACACTTTTCTCTCAAAGTCTAGTGAGAAACCCAAGATTAAAATTGAAAATGGGAACATGTTCAAATTTATCTAGTTCAAATCATACATGTAAATATATTGTATCTCGTATACCCCATTTGTTTATCTTATGAACCAAAGCTCTACCAAAAAAATTGTATCTGCTAAATAATCTGTTGTTATTTAATTCTCATATAATCCCCCTAAGAGAATGCCTTTTTAATATTCTGGTGATTAGCGATTTTGAAATTATTTTATAGCTCAATGTGTAGGATAACAATTTGAAATTACTAATTCTGGAAAAAAGTAACAACTTGACACTTTTCTCTCAAAGTCTAGTGAGAAACCCAAGATTAAAATTGAAAATAGAAACTAGTTCAAATTTATCTAGTTCAAACCATACATATAAATAGATTGTACCTCGTATACCCCATTTCTTTATCTTATGAATCAAACCTCTACCAAAGAAATTGTATCTGCTAAATAATCTATTGTTATTTAATTCTCATATAATCCCCCTAAGAGAATGCCTTTTTTATGTTGCTGCCTGGTTACCTGTGAAATTCCCTTCTTATGCATAGGTGTGTTTCATCTTTGCCATGGTTCTAAAATATATTCCTAGAAGTTTGATATGCAATTATGAGCTTAGTTATTACTGTAATTTAATCGCCATTTTTTTTCCAATTTTTTTAAAAATGAAATTCTCTGATATATATGGGAATTTCATTATTTTCTATGGACACACCCAATACGTCTAAACTCATGGATATGGAAAAATCGTTTAAACATCTAAAACTAGAGCAAACATATAGTGGTGAGTTCCAAATTGTACCAAACTTGCCTTCTATGGATGGAAGGGTGACCAGGATAAGGGATACGTGAAAAGAGATATACTTTACACATTCGCTTTTGGGACGTCAGCCCATGCGTTACCTGACTGTCATGGTTGGGCTAACAAGAATTTTACTTATATGACATCTGGAATAGATTTTTATAGTTGAATGAACAAAAGTGAGTTATAGTATCAATGAAAATTCGCTTTTTGATTTCCGAAATTGTCGGTTTCATGTTCCATAGAAGCCATTCCTACTATTCTTTTCTTCCTTTTTAGGTTGGTTTGGGGGAATAGTATTATTGTAGAAGGACTCATGTTTACAAATTTGTATTGATGCAGAATTTGCTCGCATCTGTTGGTGATCCCGAAATAACCAAGTTTTCGAATGTCAGTGCTTTCAGATCATGAGTGAAGAGAAGACCCCTAAGCAGGCTGGAGTTGGCGAGTTGATAGACCTAGAAAAGATTGACAAAAAATGCTGCACGGTGCATGCTTCCGGGAATGAGAAGGGGAGATCATATTTATACACCATTGCTACCCTCAAAGTGAACAAATGCCATGTTCTATTACTTGCGGCTAGTCTATTAGCTAATGGTTCATATATAGCAGCCTGTAGCTTCCCCCGCTTCATTGCCAAGGCTAATCACATTAGTGACTATGATACTGGTCAGATAGTCCAAGATATTAGAGATTCAGCTATCACTTCACCATTTATATTATTTAACTCAACAGTTTTCATAGTATCATTAGCTATTGTCGTCTCCATTATACGCAATTTCCCTCTGAAGCCGTGGCCTCAGATTGCAGTAGCTATGTTTTTTGTCTCGTATATGTGCTTGATCATGAAAATATTACCATGGGAATCCTCGCTTGTACTAATGCTTTCCGTCCCATTGCTACTAATGGCAGCTGCAGGAAAACTGTGCAACTTTGATGAGTAAAGACTTGCTGTTCTGCTACTTTGGTAAAGAATTAGCTACTTTTTAGATATCTTGGTTGTTTCTGAATTGTTGTGTGTTAAATTTAGATTCTGTGGATCTGATGTATCTAACATTTGCATAAAAGAAGGTGAGGATTTTGATGGGGTCTTGTTTGTTCTTTTTCATTCTTCCGGTTTGCCATTTCCAAGTATTATGTGTAACTGCTTGAGATATACAGTCCTCAAGTGTTCAGAGTTGTATAAAGAATGTTTTACTATTGTTGGTATGTTATTGCATTTAAGAATTATGAATGTACCAGGATTTATGTGCTGCAGAAAAGGTACCCTGTGTAGTTTCATGTGTACATGATCCTCTTGTATATTTGCATCATATAAAAAGGTAGAATCACATACCAATTGGAGCTGTTTTTGTTAAGAATAGTCACTTTACACAGAGACTGGTCATTTGATGATTTTGTGGTTGTATTGAATGGAAAAATTTCCTGCAGATTATTTTGTGTGGTAAGATAATTCTGTTTGCTTTATCTATCCTTATGCTTGTTATGGCTTTAACATTCTCATCGTCCTGATGGCAATTGTCTTGGACATTAACTAAGGAAAGAGGAGAAGAGCAATAACCCTCAAAAAGAAAAGAATAAATTAGCAAGAAACTGGATATAGTGAGGAGGCAGGAACTAGTCTTTTTCTTTTTTTCCACTTTGTGTTTGGTATCTCCGATGGAACCCTGATTAATCCATATTTGTGTCGCAAGTTTCATTTAGAGAAAAAACGATACCTACCTTGTTTTAAACTTGTAAACAATAAAATGAAAAAAAAAAACAAATATTAATTAATATTTATATTCTTTCTTTCCTGCAAGGAAAAGGAAAAGGAACAACTCTTTATAGATCCTAGCAATCCAATTACATGCTATTAATAATATTTTTGATAAACCTCTGTGGGAATTATCGAAGAAAAAAGGTAATGAGAGGGATGGCTACAAATTTACACCCAATGTGTGAGTAAATTTCACAAATTGTGAGCTAACTACTATCTTTTCCTCCACAAAGTTAATTATATTTTTTAACATAAAAATCATTTAACTTTCAAATACTAACACAAAAATAATAACGCCGAAAACGATTATTTTTTCGGTGACAATTGATTTTTCATTAAAAAAAAATTTTAATAAATAATTTTTTCTTTGATGATGCACAATTTTTGGTTGGAAATAGAATTATTTGTCTAAATTTACTGTTGTAATATTATCGAAGAGAAAAGAGGATCATGAATATGACATGCTTACTATGAATTGAATAACCAACAACTTATTATTTATTAAAATCATAGTAATCACGTCCCTTTTGAATTATAGCTCAAAATAGAATGTAGTGAACACTAATTTTGAGTAATTTGGATTTCTAAAAGTTTTAGTTCAAAAGATATGTTTTCTTAGTTTTGTTATAGGAATTAGCAAGAGAGAAGATCCTAGGTTGACAATGGTTGTTTATTAGTAATATATATGGGTTTGGATAAACTTTTTATTTATTTATTAGATTTGTTAAAAAAAAAAAAGATGAAAAAATACTTGTTCATCGGAAAAATAGTCATTTATTGACATTTCTTTGTGTTAGTATCTCAAAGTTCTGTTATTTTTGTGTTAGAAAAAATATGGTTAACTTACTTTTGTGAAAAAAAGTGATGGTTAACTTACCATGTATGAAATTTATCCCCAATATGTTATCATGGCAAGAAAGTAATGCCTCCGCCACTATATCTTGTGTCAACCTGTAATGACCCTCACGAGCATTTCTATATTTTGCATGTTATTTTGTGTTCTAGAGCGTTCTGATAGCTGTCCCAGGTCATTTATGACTTGCTGGGACCGGTAGTCAGCTCCCTGACAGTTCGGTTGAGATTTATCTCACTTTGCCTGTTTTAGAGCCCGAATTTAGGTACTCATTAGCTTTAGTCAATATTTTCTCAAGACGAGTTCGCAATCGAATTCCGACAGATCTGTTAGCTCTGGAACATGAATTTTGGTCCAGGTGGACCCTTGGTCCGAATTTAGGAGCTTTTGGTGTAAGTTTATCTCGTTTTGCGAGATATCAGTTGGCCGACAATTAGATATTTAGCTTCGCTTAACATTCAATAATCGTAGTGAAGGATAAAAAATCTTACTGCGCTATCAGCTCCAGAATGTCGACTTTGGCTTAGGTAGAGTATTGATTCTCTTTCGAGGATCCTGGTGTGATTTCGGGTGGTACTGTGGCATTTAGGCTATTTAGACCTAAGTATTTACTTGGTCAACATTTCTCCGGAGCGACCTCATATCCGGTTTTCGACTGTATCATTGAGTTCAGAGTATCTTTTTGGGTGTGTGTACATATTCATTTGCATATATCGGACTCCAAACACATTTTGAGTGGTGTTTGGAGCCTTGTGAATTTGGCTAAAATTGTTGCCAAAACAACATCTGGTGCAGGACCATTTTACCCTTTGCGAACACGGTGGTTGATGTGAATGCGGAGGGTTAACCTAGTCTGCGCTCCACGAACACGGAGGTCTGATCTCAGGCACCTTTTGCGAAAGGAGTCCCTTGATCACGAACGCCGAAGGTGACTTTCCCTCTAGACCACGAATGCGGCCCTTCACCGCGAATGCTGATGCCAGTTCATTGGCAGTATATATGTTCTTTCCCTCGAATTTTCCATAATTTCTTCCATTTGTTTCTCACTCTACTTCTCTCTAAGCTAAAAATTGTTGAGAATTCATCAGCAAAGTGTGGTGAAGCTGGTTTTGGAGTATAGTTTGTGTTCCACTTCGTTGTAGGTAAGTATTCTCTCCTTGAATTTTCGTAAAACTGGTGAAATTCCACTACTTTAGCTCCTTGATCATGTCTTAATAATCTATTGTAATCCTCCAAATTCCAGATGGTTGTTGATCACATTTGTTGCTGGAATCTTATCTTGCCTTCGTTGTTGATTTTTCATCCGCTCTGCGGTAACTTAAATCCTCCGTTCCATTATCATATGTAAAGTTTTACATTTTATTTCTCTTCTTATCCTGTCATTTTGAGGCCCTTCCCTTACTCGAATTATGCTTATTTTTGGATCATGAGTTCCTGGTGATGTTGGAAACTCCTTAGCGATTTTTTTTGGGTCTGATTAGCGGGTTATGTAGGTTCATTTTAGGCTCGATTTCTGGCCTATATGTAATTTAGCATAATTTATACCTTTAAAATTGTATTGACATGTAGAATCATATTTCATTAGTTTCGAGGCTATTTGAGGGGGTTTGACATCAGGCTGATCTTCGTATGCATCAATGTTATATTCATCAAGTGACATGTAGGCTCCTTGGGCTTACTCCGATTACGTAGCTTATATAATTGCACCAAATATAATTCGTGGTTTGGGAATTCTATGTTGATACATTGATCCTTGGCCGCTTCTTCTGCTTTACTTCATCTTTTTTATGACACTTGATGTAATATGACGTCTTTGACCTAGTATTTGGCCTAGAAGTAGTAGAATGCTGATGCATGGGCTGACTTTTGGATTTTGTCCTCAGGTTTAGACTGTTGTTTTGTGCTGCTGGTTGTAGTTTAGTTGAGCTTGTGCAGGGCATAGATTTGCTCTAGATATTGCATGTGATGAGCTTTAAATTCTGAGAATGCATCTAGGGATGGGAGTCTGTTTCACCATTTTTTGACACTGTTTGTCCTTGGAGGCCGGTTTCCTATAACAACGACTGAAATAACTAAAATCGGAATAAAAATGGGGCTTTCTGAATAATACTAACAACACAATTGACTTTTCTACTGGTTTAGACTCGGTTGTAGTCGAGTACTCGGTACTTATCGTTATACTTATCTTAGACCAGGTTTCACACCCTGGCACCAGATACTACCATTTACTACTTATGTTGGCAGTTGGGCCCGACTTCACTTTGTTGAACTTTTTCTTGCATTCTAAAGCTTTCTTGTAGAGGTCCTAAGTTATTTATGACATATCAGGACTAATGGTTCGGTTCTCGAGTCGTTCATTTGGTAATTTTGCCTATTTTTCTTTTTAGAACCTTTAGTTTTAAAATCGTTGACTTTAGTCAACTTTCTGCAGAAATGAGCTCAGAATTCAATTTTGACAGTTCTGTCAGCTCCCAAATGTGGATTTTGGTCTAGATGGACTCTTGGTTTGTGCCTGGAAGCTTTCTTTCAGTTTATGTAATTTTGCTTATTTTATGTGTTTTGGAAGTTCAAGATTTGACTTTAGTTGACTTTGATGATTGAAACCTCGGATTAAAAATTTAACTGCACCATCAGCTTCAAAACGTCAATTTTAGGTTAGATGGAGTTTTGATTTAGTTCCCGGGTATGTAAGTCTCGTTTTGAGTGTTTGAAAATGCTTTTTTCATTATATCTCATCAATACTAACTCGTATGCCAATTTCATTGATTCCATTGTGTCAAAAAGATTGTTTACACCCAAAACACATATATGGATTGTATATTTTAGGTCTAGAATGTGTTTTGAAAGTTGATTTAAGTTTTCCTGAAATTGTTGCCAATTGGCCGTAGGGTGAAACCTATGAGCCGTAGGGTCAACATCACCACCCGTGGGTTGGACCCTGAAACTTAAAGTCTTATTTTCAACCAACGACCCAACCACAACCCATAGGGTCATTCCCATGGTCCGTACTATCGTCCGTTCGGTTGATTCCGACATTTTCCTTTCCTAAATGAAGAATAGTTTGGGGATTTCGCATATACCATTGGTTATATTGATATTTGTTCGAATTTTTCCTCATTTTAACCCTTCCATAACCCTTGTTAGACATCCTTAGAAGCATTTTATCATTTGAGAAGATTCAAATCACCAAATTTCTAAGGTTTCAAGGCTTTTGTAAGACCTTTATCCAAAATTTTCTATTTTCCATGAGATTCAAATTATGAGTTCTTTATTATTTATTATTTTTACTTGAATTTTTTTGGGATCTCAAAGACCAAAATTTTCATGAAAGAAATTGGTTTTTATGCTAACCATATGAACCCAGATAGTAATTTTATCTTGATAATTAAAATCCCCAAGATATGGGTGACTAGAATTTCTATAATAACTTTTCAAATTTTGAAATTCTTTTCATACAAAGTACCTTGTTAGAGCTTAAAAAATTCTTGGATCTTTTCATAATCTATTGGGTGATTTTAGAAATGCAAATTCTTCGATTAATATTCACTTTTTGGCAAATTTTCACTTGAATTTTATCCAATTTCACTCCAAAAATCTCATTTCTTCAAGCTTATTTTTAAACTTTATTTCATGATTTCAAACCTCATCCTTGCTCATCTTAGCTTCAAACATTGAGTAAGGTTCCCTACGATGTAGGAAACATTTTAATACCTTTTCTTCGAGCTTTAGGGTTTGTAGGATTGTGGGCCTGTTTTGGACCTATTTCTTGGTCCATCTATTTTTATAGCAATATGGGTATCATTTATATTTTTTTGATACGTTGATTATTATTTTGATAGATTCGTAATTGTTTGGACGTGTTCGTGCATTTTTGGAGTTCCATCATAGTCTGGGCATTTTCAAATACATACTTGCGAGTGCTTCGTCGGACGACAGGTAGGATATGCTTATGATTTTAGACTGAGTCTATATGAGATATATTTGTAATAAATAGACATTCTTGGGTTGGGATTCATAGGTTGATACCATAACCCTGTTCTCTCTTTTAGTTCACTTATTCGCTATATATTGTTGCTAAATTTGCGATTATGAGTAGCCTTGCCATGACACTGGAATATAAATGATGAAATATACGAGAAATATCCGTGAATATCAAATATTCAACTTGGTTGGTTATGTTCGCTCTTTTAGTTCGCTTATTCGCTACATATTGTTTCTAAATTTGCGATTATATTTATCCTTAACCTTGAGTAGCCTTGCCATGACACTGGAATATAGATGATGGAATATACGAGAAATATCCGTGAATACCAAATATTCAACTTCGTTGGTTATGATTGCTGTAAAATTTGTGCTTTGGAAGGATCGACAGGACTTATTGAGATTAGTATGATAAGTCTACAGTAAGTAAAACTTTAGTTGATTAAACAGTTTAAATGATAAAATGCTTAGTAATAAGTTAACTACTGTATTGAGTTATTACTAGCCATGTTCGAGGTCATGAGAAGACGTTGATGCTGTTTTGGATATATTATTAGTTGTGGTTGGACTGGGTCATTGACATTGATTCTGATTTAGACCAGCTAGAAATCCGAATACAAGTTATGTTTATGAAAGTTATATTTATATCACCCGAGACCTGTTATTTATGTTATGTAATTATTGTTATTTTATGAGTTAGTTATGCACAGGTCGCGGCCTCCTATAGACCCTACCAATTTGTACCTACGGGTGACCGAAGGAGAGATATACGGGATAGTAGAGGTATACGGGTTGAGGCCTTCCATGTTGTTCTACCTGTCGGACTCGAGGGTAGGGGTAGGAACGTATGGATTTGCTTTACTATTATTTCATCATATCATGCATATTTTATTTGTCTGTGTTGTTTGCTATTGTAATCTCTGGGAGGATGGGGTACTGAGGGTTTGCATTCATCTTTGTGTGTTTATTTATTTACTTACCTAATTTCTATTAAGATATACGACTGTTGGCATCGTTTTGGATTATCTTGGCCTATTCTTGTTAGTATCCACTTTACTAGTTCGACTTTCGGTTGTGTCAGATATACCCTTCCTGCTGCAATCAAATATATGAATTGGGAATACAACAAGGTATTATGGATTCTTCCCACGAGGCCATAACACAACGAGTGGGGTTTATTCCATGAATTGTGATATGGACTCGAGGTGGAGGCTTATCTCCGAATAGGCTAAGGATATGATATTGTAATTAATAAGATGTCGATTGATATTGGTTGACTGTTGGATGATTAGAGCCCAAGGGATCCTTGGTAAGTCTCGATGTTGGTATTATAAGTAGTATTAGTATTATACTTGTTGTTGCTAGCCTTCTTCATACTTCCTTTATTTGATGTTACCGGTGTACAATCACTTCTATTATTTATTGCATTTCGTACTAGTTGTGCATGGATTTAGGTACGTTTTTCCCCTTGTTTAGTTGAATATTTCTTTTCATATCTAGTACCTAGAGTATATTACCTGTCCTTATCCTGTTAGCTAGCTTTCTGTGTTTGAATTCTTGTTTAACATTTGTGACCTGTTTTCCTTATCGATTTATTTGTTGCACTTATTTCTTATATATTCCCAGTCAGGCATATCCTACTGGGTACCCATTGTTTTTGTACTCATACTACACTTCTGCATCTCTTTGGTGCAGATCCTAGTACGAGTTGTCAGCGCTAATTCTGTTCAAGTATTTGATGACATTTGACCGTTTGAAATCTCTTTGGTGAAATTTGACCGTTTGAAAGAATTTGATGCGGTGATTTTTAGCATTCAGTTCTATAATAGACAATGTCTCGTGTATCACCGACCACAACAGTAGTATACTATACACTACATATAATCTATCCTAGACCATACCAACGGTTTATCATATACTACTAAAATCGAGACTTATATGATGACTT
>JBDJHY010157610.1:0-22430 GCA_039654485.1 Withania somnifera
AATAAATGAGATATTTGTTGTCCTGCACAAAATCAAAAGGTTCAAAGGTGATCAAGTCTTCCCACCAAGTCTTCCAAATTACAAAAATAGTCCACAAGTCTTTGAAAATTCCCCAAAACATTTTGCGCACCAAAACAGTCTGCTATGCGCCAAAAACAATCTATTTTGGACTTGATCAATTGTTTAACCATAATCATGAACCCTTATTGCTCCTCTGTTTGTTCCTACCAAGCTATATTCCATACATAAAATCCCTTTGGAGATGCTAAGACATTATTAAGTACTTCCATCTTCATGAATAAGCTTCAGAGTTGTTGGATTTCTTTAGCTTGACTATAAGTGGATGGTATTGATTCAACTTGGGATGCATCAGAAGAACCCCACTTCCCAATAAAATTTTACATGAATAAACATCACGTTATGAATATTTTTAAAGTGATAAAATCTTTATTTTATGCACACAAAATAAGAAGAACGAGAGAAAATTTTAAGATTCAAAGGGGTGGTGTGTATTTGCAGGATATCCTTACCAAAAAGGGTTTAAAGTTTTATAATAGAAAGAATGAGAAATACTTTATATCTAGAGATTTGGAACTTTATGAGACAAAGTTTCTTTTGCTTACAAAATAATGAAAAAAGGAGTCTATGAAAGATACCAAATATTTGAAAAAATAAAGCTTAACTAATGAAGAGTAGAGAACCCAAGAAAGTTGGAATTGATAACATCTTGAAAATCATATAGACTCATATCCAGAGTAAGTTTATGAATGATTATGATATTTGAACTAAGGGGAGACAAATAGAACATTTGAAAGAAGTGATCACAACGAAGAAGTATGAATAGAGAAAGTTCAGACTAAATCATAGACAAAGGAACAAATGGATTATGGTAAATCTCAGAAGCAAGAATCGGTTAGATTGGATGATTATGTTATCGAAATGGTATGTAAACAAGTACATTTGATAGTGCACACTCTCTGCAGTAGGCTTCAGGTGTATCAATCCCTTAACTTACTATGTGACTTATGCTAATTGTTTTTCCATTACAAAAGTTTCTTGCAACTATAATGAAGATGAACCAAAAAATTTCTTAAGATCGATGAAAGACAAGTGGTAGTAAAAAGTAATGCAATTAGTGATTCGAGAATTGGACAATAATAAAACATGAACAATAAATGCATTACATTTGGATAAAAAAATACATGAGGTCTAATAGGTTTAAAAAAGCAAGTATAAACCAGATGGTACAGTTGAATAATACAAAGCAAGGTTTATTATCTTTGAAAATCATCACCTGGAAGGAGTTAATTACAACAAGAATGTTTGTTATAATATTCAACATGGACGTGTTCTGAACATTCTGGGTTGTTTCCATGACATAGAATTGGAAAATACATCAGATGGATATGCATAATGTCTTTTTGAATGGTGATTTTGGGGAGGAAGTGTATATAAATTTGTCGTTGAACTATGTTGTAAATCTCATGGAATATACATCATATCCACAAATCTTTGAACAAGTTGAAACAAGTATTATGATGTTAATTTGTGAAACTATGGGCATTTTGACTAAGTATGATTTTGAATAATCGTACTCAGAATATTTATTTTTTATATTATACTAGGTAGCATGCCAATTAAAGTCTTGGTCTACGTAAACCACTTGATTATATCTAAGATTAAGCATAGTGCCAATGAATAATTTAAATACTCTCTTCACGAGTGCCTTTACATGAAGGATTAGGTACTTTGAAGTATTTTTTGGGAGTAAATGTTATTAGGTAACCTATCAAATTTTCTTTAAATCAATATAATTGTGGCTTGGATATCATCTATGAGGCCAAATATTGTGGAGCTAAACCAATAGTCACACCCTTGGAATAGAATCATTTGTCATTGGTTCATGTCCTAGCCTTTCGAATTCCGAGCATATCATTAATCGATAGGTCACCCTATCTACCTATGTTTCATGCGACCAAAATTATTATATTGTGTGCACACATTATTTTAGCTCATACAACACTTGGAGGAGGCACATTGGGATGCAGTCTTGTTAGTAGTACGTTATTTGAAGAAAAATTCAGGAAAAAATAACATTATGAAGGGATTGTAGTTTACGGGTTCACAAATTATGTGATTCGTACTGGGAAAGTGCTTATTTACTATATAATGTCTTACTAGATGGTTTGGGCATATGTCATGATCCGAAATAGGGCAATGGTGGCGCCTACTGTAACCCTCAAGTAGGCAAGCCAAGTCAAAAATTAAATACACAAAAGAAAAGTAAAATATTGATAAAATTAGGGCCTTCACATATATATACAAGTGTATCAATTATACAAAATGGTTCCGGCCCCCAAAAAAAAAGCATACAAATAAAATCACCTTGGACATGGTGTCACCGGTGTAAGAGCTACTAAGTAATAAAATAAGTGCTAAAATAGTATAAGTTTACATATAATATATAAATAATATAAATAGACAAGTGAAAGATTCATGCAAGCATTCAGACGCTCGGTGCTCACTATAAATCAAATAACAACTCTCTAACAAGAAGAACATTTAGAAATACTTGTACAAGGATCTACATCAGAAAAAGATTCAAAAGTATAATATGATTACTAAAATAGTAGGGTATCCAGTGGGAATCATAGATCGACCGAGCTCATAAGATAGTAAATACTATAAAAGACAAGTTATAGTACACCTATAGAGAAAAACATTTATCTACCTAAAGTAAAACCTCAATAGCAGAGAAATATTATTATTATTAATATTATTATTATTATTATTATTATTATTATTATTATTATTATTATTATTATTAATAATAGTAAGAATCAGTTATATTGTGTGATTATGTTATTGAAATGGTATGAAAACAAGTACATATGATATTACACTCTATTCGCAGTAGGCTTTAGGCGTATCAATCCTTTAACCCACTATGTGACTTATGCTAATTTTTTTTTTGCAGAGTACAAAAATTTCTTGAAAGTATACTGGAGATAAACCAAATAATTTCTTAAAATCCATGAAGGACAAGCAGAAGGGAAAAAATAATGCAATTAGTGAATCGAGCATTAGAGAATAATAAAACATGACAATAAGCACACTACCTTTGAATAGAAAAAATTGAGGTTTACAAAATCAAATATTAGCCAGACAATACAATTGAATAATACAAGGTATGGTTTATTGTCTTTGAAAATTATAACCTAGAGGAGTTGATTATAACAAGATGTTTTCTATGATTGTCAATATGGCCATGGTTTGAATATTATGGGTTGTTTCCATGACAAAGAATTAGAAAATACATCAGATGGATGCACATAATGTCCTTTTGTATGGAAATCTTGAGGAAGAAGTGTATATGAATTTGTCGCTGAATTCTGCAGTACATCTCTTAGAAGGTATATCATTTCTACAAATTTTTGTACAAGTTGAAACATGTATTATGATGTTAGTTTGTGAAACTGTGGGCGTCTTGACCAAGTATGATTTTGAATAATTGTACTAAGATTATTTTATTTTTATCTTATAATAGGGTAATATGAAAATTAACATATTGGTCTATGTAGACGACTTGATTATCTCCAATATTGAGCATTGTGTCGTTGAATAATCTATAAACTATCTTCACCGGTCTTTTACATGAAGAATTAAGTACTTTGAAGTATTTTTGGGAGTTAATATTATTAGGGAACCTATCTGATTTTTTTTGTGTCAACAAAATTATGGCTTGGATATCGTCTATGAGGACAAATATTTTGGATCTAAACCAATAGGCACACCCTTGGAACATAATCAGTTGGCAATGGCTCATGTCCTTACCTTTTGAATTCAGGGCGATATCATTGATTAATAGGTCACCCTATATACCTATGGTTCACACGAACAAAATACTTATACTATGTGAACACATTATTTAAGCTCATACAACACTTAGAGGAGGCACATTGGGGTGCCATTTTATTGGTAGTACATTATTTAAAGAAAAATTCAGGACAAAAAATAATATTATGAAGGGATTGTAGACTGCGGGTTAACAAATTGTGTGAATCAGACTGGGAGGGTGCTCATTTACTAGATGATGTCTTCCTTGATGCTTTACTACACTTAGAAATTCACTAGTGTCATGAAAGACCAAGAAACAACTCACAATCTCACGCTCTTCGGCAGATGAAAAATATGTGTCAGTAGTTATGGAGATTTGTGAACTGGAATGATTAAAAGGTATCTTGATCAGTTTGGGCATATGTCACGACCTGAAATAGGGAAATGATGACACCTAATATAACCCTCAAGTAGGTAAACCAAGTCAAAAACTAATACGCAAAAGAAAAATGAAATGTTAATAAAATAAGGGCCTTCACATCTTTAGAAATGTATCTATACTAGGTATAATAAATGAGTCGTATAAAAAGAAAAACATGCAAAGAAAATCACTCTGGACCTGGTGTCACCAGTATAAGAGCCACCAACTATTATAATAAGCACTAAAATAATATAAGTCTTTACATAATATACAAAAAATATAGATAGATAAGTGAAGGAGTCATGCAATAATTCGGATGCTCAGTGCTCACCACAACACCAAATAGCGACTCCCTAACAAGAAGAACCAACAAGAACGACTCATACTAGGATCTGTATAAAAATGCAAAAGTATAGAATGAATACCAAAATATTGGGTTATCTAATGGGCATCATAAGTCGACTGAGCTCAGAAAATAGTAAATACTATAAATTAGAATTTAGAATGTACCTATAGAGAAAGGAGTTTAGCAGCCTAAAGCAAAACCTCAATAAAAGAGAAATAATAATATTATTAATAATAAAATAATAATAATAATAATAATAATAATACAAAAAACGGAAGCAACAAATAGAGTATGATGTAGCATGAGATGATTCAATGCAATATGTGGTCAATGCGTTCGAAAAATTAGACCTGGAGCCAAACTTCATAGACCGCTTACCGCTCGGCTCCATATAGAGCTCCACCTCATATGTAGAAAGAAAATATAAGTCCAAAGCCACTCTTGATGGGTGGGTAAGCAAGTCTCTTAACATAACAGAAAATGTAGAAATACCTTAAATTTATGTTTAAAAGTTGTACAGTCCCTTTTGAAAATCAAAACTCATGATAAATGCCATTTCTTCTTTCAAAAATTTAGTATCAGTAAAAAATAATGGTACATTTTCTCTAAAATCAGTAGTTAAAGTGGCACACATCCCACTAGGGTCCAAAATTAGTCAAACAAGTGGTATGAATTTCCCTTTTTAAAACCAAAATTAAGTTTTTTTCCCTTAAACTGTACTAGACCCGTAAATATACGTGCATGAATGAAGATACTTAGAGACAATTCTATCTCTCTCTCTATATATATTTATATATATATCCAACTACATATTTAATGGACCAAAAAAAGATAAAATCATCCTCAATGCTACATACAGGATTAACCTGAAATCCAGCAAGCGTTAACCTCGGTCTCAGGCCCATAATACCAAACTAATAAGAAAATACCTGAATAAATACAATAAAATAAGTAAATTTAGGAGAAACCTTGCTCTATCATGAACTTAACCCATTTTAAGCTAAGGATTCGAAACACTTAAACTAAGCAAGACAACCTAAATTAAAGCTCAAAGCGAACTCTACTCAAACAATCCTAAAAAAAGGTCATGGAACAGATAAATAACTAGTTGAAACCTAAACCTAACCTACAATTCCACCTTCCAATAAATAATTTATAGAATCTACTACTCAACCAACCTAAGCCTGAAGAAGCAAAGTTGTAATACCTTTCAGTCAAATTACAAATATGACACCATCGCGTAAAACCTTTTCCTTGTTAAGTGATTTAGAATGATGTCATGCTATCAAAAAAATCTAGGTGTCAAGACTAGAAGAAATAAATTCATTCTAATATTTTATAATCTAAACCAAAAATCAAATAAAAGATTAACCTGTGGATCTCATCGACAAAAAAGAAAAGAAAATTCACCATTAGGTCCCTCTAAGGCAAACAATATATGATAAAAATTTGTGAGGAAATGAATTTCGTTTGGTGATTCAAAGTATCTCATAAATCGTAATAAAATTAAGCAATTAAGTTTGAATTTTAACAAATAAGGATGGAAATCGTCATGGAAATTATGGAAAAAAAATCATGGGTGGTATACAAAACTTACCTGAGCTTAAGATACCCAAATTTCCTTGAAGAAAAGCACCCAAGTTCAACAAAGATCAAAGAAATTGAGAAAATTGATGGGAACATTTAAGTTGGAGTATATATACCTACAAGAGGTCCTTCTTCTTAGCAATCATGAGGCCACTTTCGCAATTGCAGTATCCTACTAGGTTGACATCATAATTTTGATGGATACCTTCGCAATTGTGAAGAGTAACCCACCCTGTACTGATGCACCATTCTTTGTGATCATGATGCCCAACTAGATGACCCTTTGTGAATGTGATCCCTTCCACACAATCGCGAAGAAGCTATACCTTATGCTCAGGATCGCAAAAGGACCTTCACGATCACGAGGAACAGAGTGACATATATTAACAATAACAAAAACCAATAGATACTTGATGTGATGGAAAATTACTGCACTTTGGATGCGTATAATATAGAGTTTTTATTGTGCTTAAGTATGCTTTTATTAGATATGCTATTATTCTTGCTTTTGTATATGAAACTAGGTCATGAAAGTAATCACATATTTTTTCTTTTCAAACAGGCTAAGTATGGGCCCATAGAAGTGATTGATGGATCATGAAAGAAAACCAAGACCCATCCTATTTCTCATGATATAAGGAAAGCAAAGGTCAAAAATTTAATTGTAGTTGATGATCGGATTAACGGTTTGTCGAAGAATTTCACAGACCGTCAATATGAACCATAATTTGAAGACCTATAAGAAAAAAGTATTGCATGGATAGTAGATCAAATCAAAGGTAGATTCCTTTAATAATATGTCTCTGAAACCCTACTTTCAACTATTACAACTGGCATTGGCGTACCTTTGATTTGTTGAGCGAGAGACCTTCCAAATGGACAATTAAAAAACCTCAGATGTAGTAGCACTGCATCAATAGTGTCATCCTGGTAATCATTAACCAAGAGTAAGGAAGACTAAAAAATTAAATAAGAGGACCATGACCCCAACCACAGACCGTCGACTCAAATAACAGTCCCTCAAAGGGTTCATGGAAATTTGAGAGCTCTTTACAATTGATGGATAGTACCCATTTTCACTCATTGTGGATCCAGTCCACGGGTATAATTTTATGGCACAACCAAAGTTTTATTTTTTATTTAGAATTTATTTATTAAATCTATAAATAGTTTATTTAGATTCTTTTTTATAAGTGACACACTTTTAACAGTTTTCACAATATGTTAAGAGTATCATTACACTAGTTCTTGGATTGTTATTGTAATTTTGATCTATTCATCTTCATTATGATTCCAATTCACTACTTCATAATTGTAAGTTTTCTTATTATGAATTTCATAATGATTCATGGTATTATTATTGCAATCATGAGTAGCTAAAAATCATAACTAAGGTTGTTAGAACTACAATAAATTAACGAACTAGGTTAAAGTACCTAGTAATTCTAAACCGGTGTGCATGCCAGTATTGTTACTATCTTTATTTTGATAGATGTTTTTAAAGGTGGACAAAATTAGAATTTTCCATAATTTTATACTTGATTGAGAAAAATACAAAGAATAGCAAAAGAGAATAAACAACGTATGTGTGAAGATACCAATCTTCATCTAATAACTTGAGTCCTAACATGGTTAGTTAATCTAAAATCACAAGGCAAGGATTAGTAAGTAAAATACTCAGAGATCGATAGGGGTTTAGTGATATTTATCTAATAGGATCAAGAGACATATATATCAACCTGTGTTGTCAATTTTTTTATGCTACACATCAGGATGGTTACTAGTATGAAATAACTACATAATTATGAAATCATAGGAAACACAATCCTAGTGTCTCACATATATTGATCACAACAATAATTTGTCACAATATGATTTCTTGTTAAACAACACCAATACTTGATTTCTTTTATTTTTATGAAAGTTTTCCTCCTCGGAGATAGTAACTACTCGTTTACTTAACCTATGATAAACATATTGTTTGCAGTATTTCTTGTGGGATTCGACCCCAACACTGTTAGATTTTATATTTTTTAGTGACCAATTTATACTTCTTAATGAGGGTGTAAGTGTAAATGCATTAAATATTAGCATCATTGCCAGAGAATATAGTTTAGGAATACGATGAGCCTCTAATTGAAGTAGCCACATTATTGGAGCATTAAGGGACCTCCCCTTAAAGGTAATGGTAAGTTTGATATGACTAGTACCTTGATGCAACTAATGAACATAAGGGAGCTATTCATTGGTATGTAAGGAAAAAACATAAATTAGCATCTCTAGAATTTCACTAGGACTTTCTTAGTCTACAGACTTCCTGGAGTGTCGTAAGAGGCCATCAAACTCAGGTTATTTCCCTTTTCCCTATTGAGGGAGGCAACCATATATTGAATGAGTTACTAGATGCATAGATCTATACATGGGATTAGCTTATGGAATCCTTTCTTGAGATGTTTTTCCCACTATTAAGGATGTTACAAGTGAGAGATAAGATAACATACTTCAAGCTGACTGCGGGAGAGGATTTGCATGAGGCTTGACTTAGATTTAAGAAAATATTGAAGAAGTGCCCCAATAGTTTGACTAATATAATACCATTATGGAACTTCTACATTGTATTTGAACTCAATGAATAAGACTGTAGCAGACAACATTTCTGGAGGTTCTCTGATGGCCCATACTTAGGTTGTATATGGATGGATACTGGATGAGATGACAAAGACTAATAGAACCTGGCACACCAGAGATGCTGATGTGGCACCTAATAAATATTATCATATGATGACTGTTAAGAACCACAGAAAGGAGGAAGAGTGTGACCAATACATAGCAACCAATACATAGCCCATTTGAAGATTCATATTTAACTAATCACCAAGCATCTAATAGGATTAACTTCTTAGGGTATTCAGAATGTTAATGGTGTGGATGCAATGGAGAAATATCCTTGACCCAAAGAGTACTATATTGGTATAGATGAGAAAACAAAGTTTTTCAACCAGTCAAGAGGTGAACAAGACAAGGATAACTAAGATCAGAATTATTATAGAGAGATGAATACCACAACTATGACTATCATAAAAATGACTACCACAAAGACCGTGGATTATGTGTTCTCCCGAAGGGTAAAGATCATACATCAGGGGTACCTTTTAGAATGAAGGAGATGCTTGATAAGTTTTGAAGAAATTAGAATCTTCCAATCAACACATAAAGTAGATGTGGAGTGACATGCCCACTGTGATACATCTAGTTGACTCTCATACTACTGTCATCAAGAACGTTGAACAACAAATAGAACAATTATCTGCATCTGTAAATGTGAGGTAGAGAGGTTCCTTTTTAAGTGATAATATTTACAACCCAAGGAATGATGGTCATTTATTAGCCATCACTACATGGAGAAAGCCATCCATATATGCCGCTTGATGATACTCTAGAAGAAGATGCAGTTATAACTAATAATGGTAAGGAGAAAAGTTAACTAAAGAGCAGGTTTTTAAGATCATAAGAATAATGTTGATGTTGATGTTGAGCACCAAATCTTGTAACACTTATTTCAATGCCTCTACCACCCTTCGCACAGCGCTTGAAGAAGAAGGAGAAAGTATATTTTTTAAGTTCTTTAATATGCCAAAACAGTTGTCTGTGAACATCCCATTAGTGGAATAACAATAAAAAATTCCAGGATACACAAATTTTATGAAAGATCCTATTACTAAGATTTGGACAGTCAACTTTGAGTCGACCAATAATTTGTACCTCTATAGTGATATAGCTTCATGTCCTTTAGTGCATTCTTAATTCTTTGCACAATTGGGGAGTTCAAATTTGCAACGGCACAATGTGATCTGGGTTCTAGTATCAATCTTATGCCAGTATCCATATTTAAATAGTTGGGCTTGGGAGCCCTCACACCCATGACTACACAGTTATTGATGGAAGATCGCACTGTGAAACAGTAAGCGAGCATACTTTATGTTGTACTAGTGAAAGTTGAACCTTTATCTTTCAGCTGACTTTTGTGATCCTTGATTATGAAGTTAACTTTTAGGTGCCCATTATTCTAGGTACCATTTTTAGCCAATAGGAGAGCACCGGTTGATATGGAGAGTGGACAACTCAAGTTCAGGATAAATAATAAAGAAGTGGTATTTAATCTTTGTAGATTGATGAAGAATTCCAAGCATATTAGTATCATATTTTTCATTGACACAATTTATGAAGCTGATGAGGTTCTATTGAGAAGAGGTTTATTGCGGAGAAACTGGAAAATGTTATCATGAATTTTAATAGTGATGGGATCGTAGACTATGGTGAGACTAAGCACACATTATATGGAATAGGTAATAATCTTATACACCAAAAAACCGAGACCTTGTTATGAAGAATAGAGAGACTCCTCCAGATAGGTCCATTGAAGAACCACCAATTTTAGGGCTCAAGTATCTTCCACCATATTTGAGATATAGTATTTTAAGGGATGGAAATACCTTGTCAATATTATTATTGATGACCTTTTTGAGCCACAGTCTAAGGATATAGTATCTTCTTTACAGAATTTTAATAGTAAAATCAACAACACCATTGCTGATATTCTTAGAATCCCTCCCGATATCTATTCTAACAAGCTACAAATGGATCCAAACAATATTCCTAGCATTAAGCACCAAGACATACAGAACCTACTAATGCAAGAGGTGGTGAAGAAGGATATTATTAGATGGATTGATATAGGTATTGTGTATCTAATTAACTATAGAAAATGGGTAAGTCCAGTATGTATTGAAAAAGGGAGGAAATATTGTGGTTCCAAATGAAAAGAATGAGTTGATCCCTATGAGACCAGTCACCCATTAGATAATTTGCATGGATTACAAAATGCTCAATGCACGAACCTAAAATAATCACTTTCTTTTTCTATTCATGGATCACATGTTGGATAAATTAGAAGGCAGAGCTTCGTACTATTTTCTCAAATTTTACTTGGGAGACAATAAAATTTCTATTTCCCTGGAGTACAAAGAAATGACAAATTTCACTTTTCCCTATGGGACTTTTGCTTTCAGAAAAATGCCATTTAGGTTACGCAATTGTCTAGCCACTTTCCAGAGATGTATAATATCTATCTTAAGTGACATAGTAGAGGATATGATATAGGTTTATATAGAAAATTTCTCTATTGTGGGGGATTCATTTGATTCTTTTTTAGATTATCTGGACAAATCCTTAAAATGTTGTGAAGAGACAAATCTAGTGCTCAATTTGGATAAGTGTCATTTTATGGTAAAAGAAGGTATTATTTTAGGCCAAAGGATTAAAGTTATTGCAAAGCTCCCAACACCGGTATCGATAAAGGGAATTAGTATTTTTATAGGTCATGCTATTTTTTGTAGGATATTTATCAAGGACTTCTCAAATATTGAACATTCCTTGTGAAAGCTACTTGAGAAGGAGGTAAATTTTTATCTGATGATGCATGCCTGAAAGCTTTTGAGTGTCTGAAGGAGAAATTGGTTTTGGTTTGATTATTGTAGCTCCTTATTGGTCTATACATTCAAGGTTATCTATGATGCACATGGCATGGCGCTAGAAGCAGTCCTGGGATAAAGACGAGAAAATATTATTTACCCTATCTATTATACCAACAAATCACTCAATCTAGTGCAAGAACATTATGCTGTCACAGAGCAAGAGTTTCTAGCAATGGTGTTTGCCTTTGAGAAATTCAAATAAGCATAAAAGTCATTGTAAACATAGATCATTATTCCTTGAGTATCTCATATGAAGAAGGATGTTGCTCAAGATTGATCATATTTAAGGTTATTGACTGAAAGAGGGATGGCAACTAAATGGATGACCATTATTAGAGGCTGAAGTAAAACTGATTGATGATCTTGATATTAATGATGACTTCCCAGATGAGCAGTTGCAGGATGCTTTACATGATTTGAACCCATGGTTGTTGATTTTGCCTATTTCTTTTCCAGTGACATAATGGTAGGAAATTTGAACTTCCACCATAAAAGGAAGTTCATGCATGATGTAAGGAGATATTTCTTGGATGAGACCTATTATTTTTAAGTTTGTGCTCACAACATAATCAAGCGATGTATTCCAACAATAGAGACATTGAGTATTCTTAAAGCCTCATTCATCCCCTATAAGGGGAAAACACATTGATATTCGGATGGTTAAAAAATATTATAATGTGGGTACAATTGTCCCACTATCCATCAGGATGCACATGATTTTGTAAAGGCTTGTGATAGATGCCTAAGATATGGAGGAGTAACAACAAGACATGAGTTCACCTGAATCCAATTTTTGAGTTTGAATTGTTTGATGTATGGAGTATTGACTTCATGGGTCCACTTGTGAGTTCTGATACGGATCAAATATACCTATAAAGGTACATGAGGTCGTTTTTAGTATAATTACCTAGCGACGAGGTCAAGATCGTATCCTTAAGGAACTTGTTGTTGATTTCACTTTTGGTGTCACATTTCACTAGGATTGTATCAATTGTTAATATAATTAATATAATTGAATAAGCTGGATACTGCAAAGGGGATCCGAATGATTATAACAAATATTAGTTGTTAGTTTTATCATACAAGCAAGATTTTATCAAGAAAGTTTTCGAGATCAAGAAAGAGACTTAGCGGTGTACGACTTATGGGGTAGAATATGCATGAATGTAGATATACTTGCTAGCTCGGATTAAAGCATGTTGTTAAGCTAGATTCTAAATGTCACAACTCACTTTTCAATCAAGTTGTGACTAGGAAATAAGATTTTCACTCATACACTTATTATGCACAAATTTATCAAACCTTATTCTTCAATTTGCTTTTTCTATCTCTAGAAAAAGCTGTTAGATGAACTAGATTCAAATGATTGTTAATCTTATTTCCTCAACTTTAAATACTTTATCTCAAGTGCAATGAATAATCAAAGCACCATTAGAGTTTGAAACCTCTAAATACATCAAAACATGAAAATAACTTTAAACCCACAATATTTGATCCATTAATCTAGCAATTAACAACACTTACACATGTATTAACATCTTATGATCACACACCCCTAAGCTAAGAGACTTAGCCACTCATAATGAAAATAACAAAGTCAAAAGATGTACCAAAGACATAATTTCATTGAGTCATCTTGAATGTATCACAAGTTTAATCTTACAATTTCACTATATCAATACTCAATAAAACTATCTTGTTTAGAAATATGAATACATGGATAATAACTCTTAATATTATTTTTTCAATGGAGAAACTTGGGTACAAAGAGTAAACAAATCTCTATATGCATAGCCAAAATCAGAGAAAATATTATGAAAAAAATGCCACTGAGTCATTAAGGTAGACTAATATGGATTTACTAGCAATTCAGCAATTTGTCGAATAAGGCATGTCATTGCTAACTTAGTCCGAGATGCTCCGTTCTTTCCCTTTGTCACCGACTTTAAAACTACATTATAATTTTTAACTAGAAAGTTCTACAATGTTTCTTGGCATCACCGAATGATTTAGAGATGCATCAAAATTTCCATATGTCGTAGTTATGTCTAGTAACATTTATTCTTCTACTGGAACTTTGTGTGATGCTCTTCATTTTTTGGCGACGTTAATGTGAGATTTATACTTCGGAGATGCACCAATTTTTTCACTTTCTACTATTTTCTCTTTTTGCTCAGTTTTCTCAAGTGTTTGCCCTATTTTTTCTTTCCTAACTTTGTGCAAATCCTATCTGTTTTGACACTGAAAATGTGAACACAATAAGTTAAAAAAAACATAAAAAAAGACACTGAGGAGGTTCATTTCCTATCAATATTAGGCTTAATGAGCAGTAAATTTTTGGCTCATCAACACCCTTATCTTAACTCTTTGCTCATCCTCGAGAAAATCAAACCTAGTTAACCAAACCTAGATACTACGGATGGTACTATCTAGGAGCTTAAGCACACGCATTTGCTTGAAATCAATTTCCCATATGACTTTGTGAACATTTGGAAAGGCTACAAGATTAAACATTCATATCATGATTTAGAAGACACAAACACTGAGTAATTATTACCCAAACAAAGTGTGTGCTCAAATATGCCAATTAAAGTCAATCAATGGGTATGACAATTCAATTAAAATTCCCTGACATAAAAAATATCCCTTTTTTCTACATAAAGGCTATGGGTTGGTTAGGATTTCATTTGGTTTTAGTGACTATACCAACTCAAAGCACTAAGTGTGACCTCTATTACCTTTCATTTCCAATGATCATCCCACTTTTGTACTCTTTGGGCCAAATTAGCATAAAAGTTTTCTTGTAACCAAGTGACCCTTTCTCATTCTAACCAATAGTAAATAGAGTCACTGTACTTTCTTTCACACTTTTTTATGTATCATAAATATCAATACAGGAAGAAAGGTATTACAATCTCAATCATTACCTATCTTTAAAACACAACTTCATAGTAATGAGGAAGATGGGCATAAGTAAAAAAGGGTGGGTCTATTTTAAAATCAAACTTCATAACCTGAACAACCCGCAGCTGCATTTGCTCCATTGAAGTACCAAACATGTTGAAATGTTTAAAAGCTAATGTCAAATTGCTACCAAATAGTAAAACTACCTAAATATTAAAAAAATTGAAATAAAATAGTAAATAAAATATCACACACATTATAAAAGATAGTTTGAAATATCACCAATCCAACAATCCATAAAAACTATATATCAAAGAAACTACACTCCCCAGACTGAAATCCAATATTATCCCCAATGCTAAAAAAATAAAACAATATAAGTATGTTTAGAGCGGGTCCCTGGGACAAACTAAATGTGAGAAGTGTGGTCTAGGGAATCAATTCTCAACTCACATTCTATCCTTAGATCTAGCAGAAGTCTGGGACGCATGGTGTGGAGCTATGATTGAGTAAAAAGTTTCCTAAGGATCCTTTATCCTACTATCCCCTCCTAAGTTATTTCTGTCTTAGATCAGACTAGGGTCTCCCATAATAATTTCTCATCTAAAACCACGTGAGGTCATCCAAGTTCCTGAGGCCTCTGAACACCTTATGTAAAATTGAAGTAGTCTGAGCATCTGTAGCATTATAAAAGACAAATATATCATTATTGTTCATGGTGAAATCCATATTAGTGACGTCCTCATCCTCATCTATATCATCAATATTATTAATAACCACACTTACTTATGGAGATATGTTCTCCAGATGGGATGAGGAATTCACAAGTAAATTTGTGAAGTTCATGACTTTAATGTGTCAAAATCAGTCCTTAGAGAATCCAGCGTGGCCTGCAAGACTGTCATATTACAATATGAGATACTGGTCTATTTTTCGCTCAACTCTTTAAAATAAAGAACAAACTCATCGATTCTCTAAACATAACTGTGTATAGTCTCACGATGATCTGAAAGCTCCCCCAAAATCGGTGCCATAGCCCTTTGAGTACTCACCTCTATAAGTCTTAGAAGTATCTCATCCAGGTGGGATGCCTTTTGACTAGCAACAAAGCAATATGTACCATGCAAATGAGGACTTCTTGAGTTGGTGGTGGATGTGAAGAACTAGAATCTTAGGCCTGCTATGGAGGTAGTTGTTATGGCTCAGGATAATTATATCCAAAAAATCTACGTATGGTTGTGCCACTATAATGTGTAGAGTGTCATCACATTCTCAGCACCAAGGGAGTCGATATCAATAATAAGTATGTACTTGGGCCTTATCCCTGTGGCTTATTGAGTTATCTAATCTTCCTCAATCATCTTAATGTCCATAGAAGAGGAGGGAATGATCTCATAATCTATAGCATACCTCTTCAGAATATATTCCCTTTGACATAACTCAATCACCAGATCGATAAAGGCAAGGATGTATTAGACTGTTGTGTGTGTATATCCACCTAAGGTGGGATAGGTTGATGTGCTCATCTAAAATAATGGTCCCCAAGAGTACGAATTTATTATGCCATATAGATTCATTCTGGGATGACATGAGGTTGCTACTGGAAAGGCTGAGCTAGTAGTGTGCAAAAATATGGATCTTCATCATTTTTATATCACATCTCGTAGTCATTCGAGGAGGCATACCAAAACTCATAAAGGGCCAACCATCCACATAAATCATTCAAATGGTTGAGGAATCTCTGGCTAGAAGTGAGGATGGTTGTAGTTTCACCCAGGCACCTCATCTATAGCTTCTAAATCACATGGCATAGTAACAACCCAAACTGTCACACTATAAAGAACTGGTTGCTTCTGTCTCTTCTTCTTCACTGGTAGGGCCTTCTCCGAAGCAACATAAAATGTGCGGACCTTAGATGGAATGTAGGGAGGCCTCTATTTCATGAAAATATCAAACCATATCACTATATGGTCACCTAAATAAAGGGTAAGAGTCCCAAATCCCTATAGTAGATATCCATTTTTCCTAAAAATGGTTCACTTACCTAAAGCCCTTAGCCGATAAAAATGTTTGTTGGTCTCAGTTTAGGCATGGTCTTATCTTTTATACTTGAGTGGAGTGCACTCTAAGAACAACAGTAGAGTTTGTACAGGGGTGGAGGATAGTGGAGCCTAATTCTTTGATGATGACACAACAACATTAATTTTGTCTGATGCCTGTGAATTCTCCAACTCGGGTTCTATTGCCTTAGAAGTAGGTTATAGCGATGTTGTTCATAGGGATGGCGTGGAACTTATGCGTTGGAGTGGGCCTATATACGTGCAAATAGAATAAAATTTAGAAATACTACTGTAAAAATAATGTACTTGCACTGCCAATTAGGTTTAGTAGATTACCGAGCCAATTAGGAGAAACGTCACTAAAATATCTAGTAAATTTCAAGTTATTATTTTAGAACTTCAATGACACTTGATTGTTTAGCGACTCATCTTATTCTTAGGGGAAGCCGAGAAAACTTCACCTAATTGACGTTTTAGGAGTTCAATCAACTATTAAAATTGATGTTAGTTGTACCTTTTGGCAGTTTGAAAACCAGTTCGATGCATCGCCAAAAGGTAAGGAGTCATCGCCGAATTGGGTAGTCCAACCCAATCCATGCATAATTAAAAAATCGAATCAACCCACATACAACCCTAACATATTTAGATATGAAAAGGGTACTCAAAGTTTCCCCATGTTATATACAATACACAACAAGTAACTTCCCCCCACAATTTCCAAAAATCACCCCATATTCAAATTTTAGGCATGAATATCATATATAAGGCTTTGCAACAGTGTTCTACAGACAATAAAGCACAAACCATGCTATTCTAATACGATCAGTAACCAAGTCTAAACACAGAACTTAGAAAAATAATAAACTTAGAAAACATACTTTAAAAGAAAAATAAGAAAAATATGTTAACCTGAGGAAAAGCAAAATACAAAACTATGATGAGTGAAAGAGACATGTGTGTTTTCCAAAATGTGGGACGATGATAAAAAGAATGGAGTGTGTGATGTTTTATACGAGTGATTGTACAAGTAAATAAAAGGAGAAAAGTAAATTGAGAGGAAACATTTTAAAAAAACATTTGAACTGAATCGACATGCACGTTTAAAAGCCCGTTCAGCAACGTAAAATTACATTGACGAACAGTTTGGAGACTCATCAATATTGGACTACATCGCTGAATTTACCATGGCTTGAATCTTGATAAAATCCATTTCAACAACACAATTTCAGCTCGTCAATGTATTCGGCGATACGCCAAAATGGAATTCTATTGCAAAAATTTCCAGTAAGTTCATCTACATATCTTTCTTATCGTGATCTATTTCGGATGAATTTCTGACCAGTTTGATGGTTCGCCAAAATTTTTCAATGCGTTCAAATTTTGGCACTTGTGTTCTAGACTTGGATTTTCAAGATTTGCAACTTTCTACTTTCCTGGAAATGCACCAGACACTATTACAAATTCAAAACAAATCTTGGGATGCCTCCCAAGAAGTGCATTATTTTCCGTCCTGCCATGATGTGGTACCCGTTAATGATTAAGACTCATAAAGGTATAGCACCTCAAACATGGCCAATCTTCGGTGATCCACCAAGTAGTGCTTCAAATGCTATCCATTTACAACAAATTTTCTCTCATCGTTCTCTAACACCTCCACTACTCCACTTGGGTGGACTCTCACAACCTTTAAGGTACCCAACCACTTGGATGTGAGCTTTATCAAAAAAAGCTCAATCATGAGTTGAATTTTCACACCCCAAGACTACACCCTAAATACGACAAGCGATCCGAAGCACCAGCAGACCTAGAAGTACCCTTGTAATCTAACATTCATCTACTCACACATTCACCCAATGAAAGAAAGGAAATACAAATCAATAATAAGAATCTCACATAAATCAATAAATCATTCTATTAAAAAAACTATGGATTTCAAATTACAATTATATAGTATCTATCTGAAAGCCAGTAATAAACTACATAGTTTTAGCTGCTAGGATAAGTCCCTATCTAGATTTAACAAAATATACTGTCTATAAGCTATATTATAAAAGAATAACCCAAAAGAAGTCTATAAATCGAACCGTAAGGATCTCACCAAGCCAAGATGGACTGCAATATTTGGTCAATCATGTGCGATGAGATGGCTAGCTGAACCTGCATTCATTAATAGTGTTGGGACAAAATATGTATAAATAAATACTTGGGAATTTACTGGCATGCAGGAGTGCAAAATTAAATAGTATACATATGAATATGCTCTTCCAAAATTGTACATGCACTAGACTATGAAAATGCATAAACAAATCTGAATATGCAATATTATGCAAGCATGACAGTTTATAATTTAAAATCTTTAACTTCCAAGAGTATAAGAAAAATGAATTGATTATCTCAAAACTCAGTATTTTTAACAAGGTAAATAAAAATATAGATAAAATCTTCTGAATACTGATTGACAACTGAACACAATAGGAGATTCTACAACTGACACATAAAATCGGGGTGAGAAACCTTAAGTTCCAATATATGACCCAATGTTGGCTGGGTTTCCAATACTTTGCCAGGGTAAACGTCCACTCACACTTCTACCTAATGAATCCTCTAAGACTCACATCAATGCCTAATTAATCTATAAAATACTATGGTGGAATGTATTTATGGGGTAAGGGCCTCATGCTTGAACCCGCTCGGTGTTAATGCTACTCCAAAATCTAAAACTGATCTATAATCTTGATTTTGACCAGCAGGACATAAATTAAGGACCAAATAACCAAGTACAACATAACTCAGCCTCTTTGAAAAAAATAATTATCTAATTGATATTATTCTTATTCTTTTTTAATTTTGCATCATACTTACTAAGCCTATATTTAGTGAACAAAATAATCCTTATGACATATTTCTGAAACAAGGTTTAAATATTTGTAAAGCCAAACATCAATAACTTTTCTATTAATTTATTACCACATGATTAAATTAAGTAAAGACAAGTAATTTCATACAAATTCAGACCAATACTGCACAAATATGTTTAAAGCCTTACAAGCTGGCTCAATATATGAATGTTGACCATGTATTATGATTTTTCTATAATTAATTTGACATAAAAATCATAACCAAAACTGGTGCTAACATGAATGCTGACCCAATTCAAATGGACATGCAACTCCTAAACATATCATATAATTATCAACTATAATATCAATTATTAAGAATTATGTTATGAAAAGTAAATTCATCATCACAAGGCAATTGAAATAAGCCCTAGAGTCTATGTTCTCAACTTGAAAATGAACATAAAGAGTATATGTGGACACAAGGGTGGAGGTTAACCCTTGTTGAAGTCCTCACATACCTAGCCTGGAGATTATAGACTGATTTGATGGAGGATTTCCTACCCTTGGACCCTAGCCAGAAAAATCCTAGCTATTCTTGAGAAAGCTTGATATTTTTTTAATTTTTTCCAAGTCTGAACACGGAACTGCAACTAGGCTACCCAAGCTCCCTACCTTCCACCTCAAGGCATCGGCAAACAGGTTAGCTTTTTACGGATGGTAGAGAATAGTCAAATCATAGTCCTTCAGGAGCTCAACCTATACCCACTGCCTCAAGTTAATCTCCTACTAACTCAGAATGTACTTCAAGCTATGGTGATCGACGAATACCTCGCAATGGACTCCATATAAATAGTTCCTCCATATCTTAAATGTGAAAACTACCGCCACCAATTCCAAATCATGGGTAGGTTAGTTGCACTCATGATCTTTCAACTGCCTCGATGCATATGCAATGACATGGCCTTGCTGCATCAGAACACAACAAGAACCGACACCCAAAACATCATAATACATAGTAAACAGCTGGCCCTCAACTGGTAGAACAAGTACTGAAGCGATAGTCAACAACTCCTTCAGCCTCAGAAAGCTGGCCTCACACTTAGCTGACCACTAGAAAGGCATGTACTTCCGTATTTGTTTAGTAAAAGGGGTTGCAATAGAAGAGAAACCCTAAAAATGATAATAACACCCTACTAACCCCAAGAAGCTGTAAATCTCAGTGATGGACGTGGGTTGGGGCCAATCGCAAATTGCTAAACCTTAGTCAGATCCACACTGACACCAGCACCCAATACCATATGGTCCAGAAAGGAGATGGAATCCAGCCAAAACTCACACTTTGAGAACTTAGCATAGAGTTGCTCAGTCCTCAAATTCTGCAACACAACCCTCAGGTAGTCCTCAGCTTGACTCCGCAAGTAAACTAGTCTATCATCAATAAAAACAATCATAAATAAATTTATATAAGGTCAAAATACCCAATTCATAAGATCCATGAAAGCCACGGGGTCATTAGTCAACCTAAATGATATCACTAGAAACTCGTAATGCCCATACCTCATCCAAAAAGCTATCTTCAGGATCCTGTAATGACCCTCACGGTCATTTATGTTAAATACACAATGTTCTGGATTCTAGATCATTTTAATAGTTACCCTAAGTCATTTATGACTTGCTAAGACCTACAGTTTGTATCCCTGGCTACTCAGTGAGAAATATCTCAAATTCCCTATTTTAGAGCCTAAAAATAAGTACTTGTTGACAAAAGTCAACTTTACTTCAAAACGATCTCAAAACTTAATTTTGACAGTTCTATTAGCTCTGGATTACCAAATAAAATCAAGATTGACCTTAAGTTTGTGTTTTGGAGGTTTTGGTTGAAAGTTATGCGAAATTGTGGATTTTAGTTAAGTTTTTGGCCAAAAGTAGAGCTTGAGTGGTAATTCAATGTTCGGAGAGTTGAATTGGAATTATGAAACTTCTGGTAGCTCTAGAATGATGATTTTAGGCTAGGTAAGGTGTTGGTATAATTTTTGGAGTTACCGTTGAAATTTCGAGGTGTGAGCGAAAAAATATGCTTTTGGCCCTTTTGGTTTGAGGAGTCATTTTGAGTAAAAGACCTTGGATTTTAGTTTTGTCAGTTCCGTTGAGTCCGAAATGTTATTTCCATATTGTGTTCATATTTAGTTCGTCAAAATTGGACTCCGTTTGACCCCCAAACTCCCTAGTGTGAAATTTGGAAAATTGCAGTTAGAATCTGCAACTGGTGCAGGATTCCTTCTGCGCGATCGCGTCCTCTGAGGATGAAGCAATTTCTTCCTCTACGCGATCACGTCATGCATCATACGATTGTGATGACTCCCAATACAATTCACTTTTTGCGATCGTGGAACCTCCATGTGATCGCAATAGGTGATTAATTCCATGCAGCGCGATCGAGGAAGTAGGACGCGATCGCGATGCATCACGACCAGTAGCATAAAGTCCTGAAGCTACCCTATTCCGTATTATTTCAACCAGAAACATAATTTCTTCAGTTCTAGGGAGAAGAATACTTCTCCAAACACCATTCCAAGATCAAAGAAATTTGTCTCAATGTTCTTCATTGATTTCCACATGAATTTAGGTAAGTTTTTTTCTCTTCTTCTTCCTTATTTTCTCTATTTCCTCCATTAATGGACTAAAGTATGAAGTAGACAAAATAATCCCATAACTCAATTATTTTCATATAATTCTTCGTTAATTGGATATACATTGCTCCTAGGATCATTAATTTATCAGAATTCCAACGTTTTAATCGTAAAGATTGAACCTTTAACCCATTTTGGGTCAAATCTATCTGGACTTATTTGAATCCCTTCCCGCATTCACAGTGTGCTCAAATTTGGAGCATGGGGTTCC
>JBDJHY010157611.1:0-12696 GCA_039654485.1 Withania somnifera
GAAGATTTCATCAACTTCAACTCTTAGGCCATTAATGGATGAAAACCAAGAAAATTTGGAAGAAGAAAAGAGGAATACTTAACCAAAAATGTGTGGAATCGATGGGCGAATGATGTGAGGATTTTCGTTGCCCTTGGGTTGCTGTTTTGGGGAGTATTTTGCTCTATAACTAAAGAAGTCATGGTTTTTTGGTTGAAATAAAAGGTAAGCACTCATCAGGAAATTTTATATAACTGCCAGTCATAGTACTCATCGCGATCACATGAGGTAACTTGTGATCCCGTAGTATTGTCGATTGATCATTATGATTGAGTGCAGTGGACTCGCGATCGCGTAGGGCTATCAAGTAATGCATCGCGATCGCTTGAGGTGTCCTTGATTGCGTAGAGTTGTGGATAATTGAATCACGATTGTGGGATCAGGGACGCAATCTCGAAGAGCAAGTTATCCTGCACCAGTTGCAGGTTTTGACAGCAAAACCAACGAAAGAAACAAGCTCTATATCACCACTCAAAATGCATTCAGAGTCCAATTTGGAAAAACCAGTTATGCAAATAGCATAAAAATGATATTCCGAACTCAACGGAAACGACAAAACTGAATCTGATATTGTTTACATAAAATAACCCCTCAAACCAAACGTAGCCAAAAGTGCACTTCTCCAACAACCCCTCAAAAATGCAACGACAAGTCCAAAAATTATACCAATACCTCACCTAGCTTCAAATCATCATTTTGGAGTTGCTGGAAGAGTAAAAATTCCAATTCGACCCTCCAAAAATCAAAATACCACTCAAGCTCCACTTTAGGCCATAAACTTAACTTAAATCCACAATTTCGCATAACTTGAAAACGAAAACTCCAAAACACAAACTTAAGGTCAATCTTGAGTTTGTTTCGTATTTCAAATCTAACAAAACTATCAGAATTTAATTCTGAGATCGTCTTGAAGTAAGGTTGACTTTGGTCAACAAGTACTTAGTTTTAGGCACTAAAACAGGGAATTTGAGATATTTCTCAACTGAGTAGCCAAGGATCTGAACTGTCGATCCTAGCAAGTCATAAATGACTTGGGACAACTACCAAAATGCTCTAAAATGCAAAATGTTGTGTATTTATCATAAATGACCATGAGGGTTATTACAACAACTACCTCAATACTACAAGTCTCGAACCTTATACTTGATCTAGGAGAACAAATCAAGCTACACCGAGTGTTGCACCTACAAAAGTGTAGAAAGCAAGGGAGTGGGTACCAAAATAAATCAATGATTACTTATCAAGTATCTTTGGTATGTATCTAAAATAAAATGGTGTCAATTACCAACTTCCCTGACACACCAACCAACATCCTTCCAAAACCGAGCTACATCTCATACCATAATCTAGAAGAATATAATACTAGTAATGATAGATACAGGATGTAGGGAGATATTAATGGTAAATCAGAAAATGAATAATCAATAACACCGAATCCATATCTAAATAAATAATATCAAAAAAGGAACCACATGCCAACTCAAAATAATGAATGAATCATTAAGTAAAACAAATCTGAACCAGGTCAAGTGTAATATCTCATCCTTAGCCAATTCGAAGACAGGTCTTCCTTATTGAATCAGACCATAATACATGGGAAAAACCCATTAATTGTGCTACAGTTTTATGGAAGGAGTCCTTAAATACCTCAATTAGTCCCCAACGCACAAGTCCACCTATAGTAAGAAGAGTACATCCGACATTACCAAGAAAAGGACCCGTACGATTAATTTTAAAAGGAATAGGCCAAGGTAAATGGATTATTAGTATCAGTCTCAACTAGCTCCTAATACCACTATTTTCAAGATCCATCTATTCATTTCAATTCATCATATATAAAAATTTCATCACTATTTCTCATCATTTTGAGGAGGTTATCTCATTTCAGTTTCACAACAATATAAACTATATCACCTCATATGGATACACAAGTCCTAAAATCTCATCATAATCAACCATCTTGGGCTCGCAATATCATCCCATTAATAAAATAAGTAGGGGAAAATCAATAATGACATCAATGAATGTAATAGATAATTCATATCAGACATGCTCACGGAATATGAAATCAATCATGTACATAAGTCAATATATGTACAATGCACTGCACTACAATACCATGTAATATAATGTATGCCTCTCTCATGTACTGTACTAAAATGTAGTACTCGATCATATTATATCATTTATGGCCTGTCATATCGTACCCCCGAATGAAACTTAAATAGGCCAACAAGAACTGCAACCCATCATCTAGTACCCTTGGCAGAAACCTCGTATAGATCAGAATGAACTGGGTAGTATGTATTATCCTATAATCATATCATTTGTCTCTTAATATTATAAAGTTGCCAGGGATCACATATCGGTCCTTTCTTTTTATATTATATTCCTTTTTTTCTTTCTCTTTCATCATATATCATGTCATCATATGCCTCATAAATTATATTCCATGTCAATCAATAAGCATCAATGCAAGAGAAATATCATATGCAAATCATGGAAAATGACATTATCACTAGATAAATCTACAAGGCCTCTCATAGGCACAACAACAAAGATGAATCATATCAATTCAATTAAAGAGACTAAAAAGCATCATATCAAGTAAGGAGCCAATCACGTGTAATAGCAATAATTTGACATCTCATGGCCACATAAATGTCTCAACTCAATGGGGAAATCAATAATCAATGATTTCATAACCATTTTTATTCCTTTATTTTAACCCCACATACTTGATTCTAGTATCCGAGTGAATACTGGATACCCTCATGTAGTCACCATCACTCCCCATTTCAAGAAAACAACACACCAATACCTAGGACACTTTGTATGAGAGTCAAGAACCCTCACTTTCCTTAAAAGCAAAGAAAAAAAATCAATCTTAGGCCTTCCCTTTATGTCGAGACTCCAAATACATGAAATCTATTCAAATATGAACTAAGCATGAGAAAATATAAACAAGCATACCCATATTGTTTCTTTCAAAATCGCGTCCAAAATCACCCCAAAATATCAAAATTAAGGCATAAGGGTAATTTAAAATTTTCTTCAAAAATAATGTACCTATGTTTTGGAAATATCAAATATGAAATTTCATAAAAAATGGGGTAGAAATGGACATTCTAAACTCAAAATTACCAAATCATGGTCCCCTCTCCCCTTAAATCCCCAAATTTACACTTTGAAACCCATCAATTTTGATGTTAAAATCATGAGATAATCAATGGGTAATGAAGAATCAATGATTGAAAAACTTACCAAATATATTTGCCTTGAATCTATCTTTAAAAATACCTCAAAGTGAGCTCTCGAGATCCAAAAATAAAAAATAGGGGATAAAGACATGTTTTGTGATTAAATTCACCGATTAAACAGATACACGTACACTATGCTATCACGTTACCTAGATGTGCCATTGCAAGGAGACAAGTCTGGACCTATAGGAATTAAACTACGTGATCGCAATGCCATTGCACGTGATCACAATGAAGAGACTGCTGGTGCTACGCGATTGCAGAGCTATTCTTTATAATCACGATGAATAAGAAAATATAACTATGTGGTCATGATGCTCATGTGCGATGAACAAGATTCCCCTACACCAGAACTATTCATGACAACATTTCTACATGAATCAAAGTTCCCAAATGGATCCTCAGAATTTGTCCATAATACCGTGCACATAAATCATATATACTACTCCACCAAAATTTGAAGTTTCAAACTTGATGGAACCATCACAATGGGATTCCAAGGTCTCCTCAATTTGATATCCGCCAATGCCAATAAAAATAGAAACTTTGCCCAAGAAGATCAAAATGCCCCCAGAATCTCCAAAAAATTATACGAACCTTCTCCTAGGCCAAAAATGACATTCTAAATCAAATGAAATTAATGAAATTCGAATATACGTGCCAAACCATTAAATTTTAACCAAATTGAATCTTTGTCCTAAAAGTCAACTTTACGTCAAACGGTCTAAAACTTACCACGATAAGACTAAGACTAAATATGAAGGTCCTCCTAGATTAAATTCCATTTTTTAGAGCTCATGGAACTAACAAAATTCCATTTTGATAGTAGAAAATCCAAATGTTGACTAAAGTAAACTGTTTTAACTTAAAGGCTTCCAAAACTAAAATTTTCTCACATCTTACAACTTTTTACTTTGGTTTCAATGCTCGAGACAAATATCGGAAAGGAAAAAATGGTAATTTTATAAAAAATACCAAAAATGACCTTCAGGGTCATTACATCATCCACCACTAAAAACCATATTCATCCTCTAACATAAAGGAATAAAATGTACCTGAAGCCTAAAATATCTAGGGATATTTATCATGCATATCAGAATCAATCTCCCAAGTAGCCTCTAAAATTAGACGATGCTTTCACTGAACTTTTACTGAAGCTATCTCCTTAGTCCTCAACTTTCTAACTTGCATTTCTAGAATAGCCACAGGCGCCTCTTCATAAGTTAAGTCAGATCCAAAGTCACTGACTCATAGTGAATTAGATAAGAATCATCAGGAATGTACTTCGAAAGGATGAAAACATGAAAACTAGGATGCACTACTGATAAACTAGGTGGCAAGGTTAACTCATAAGACACCTCTCCAACACACTTTGGAATATCAAATAGGCATATAAACTTAGGGCTAAGCTTGCCCGTATTTCAAAAAATCATCATACCTTTCATGGCTGATATTTTAAGCAAAACACGATCACCCTCCACGAACTCTAAGGCTCAAATCCTCCTGTAAGTATAACTATTTTCTTACTTTGGGCTGTCAACAATCTATTTTAGATAACTCGAACCTACTCTATAGCAATGAAAAGTGAGTAAAATGACCCACAATCACCCAAATCAAGTCATAATCACCCAAGATTTTAGGAAACCACACAACTAAATCCATGTTGGTACGCTCCCATTTCCACGAAGGAATGTGCATCCTTTGAGATAATCCACCAGGTCACTAATGCTCAAATTTAACTCTCTGACAATTCAAGCATCTAGCCACGAACTCAATTATATCCTTATTCATAAAATACCACTAATAGTGCTGGCATAAGTCATAATGCATCTTTACTACTCCGGGGTGAATGGAATATCTTGAACAATTAGCCTTTTACAGAATCAATCTAATCAAATCACCCACCTTGGTCACACAGATCCAACCACCCAACTGTAAAACACTATTAGAATAAATAAATGCCTCCTTCCTCTCAATACTTTATCTCTAGTAATGTGCAATTTCTCATCTTTAAGCTATATTTATTTAATCTTTTACATTAAGGAAGAACGGACCTCTACAAAAGCAAGGGTACCACTATTATTTGAGATCTCTAGCTGAACCAAACTATTGCCTAGACTTCGAACATCTTTATCCAAAAGCCGCTCCTCAACACAAAACAAAGCAATGCTACTATGCTAGCTGATTTTCTACTCAAAGCATCAATTACCACATTAGATATACCGGGGTGGTATAGATTAGTCATATCATAATATTTCAACAACTCAATTCATCATTACTGCCTCAAACCTTGATCTCTCTGGATGAAAATATACTGAAGGCTCATATGATTTGTGAACACTTCACAATAAACCCAATACAAATAATGATGCCACAACTTTAAGAAACCACACTCGTTCCCAACTCTACGTCATGGGTAGGATAATTCTTCTCATAAACCTTTAACTTCCTTGAATCATAGGCTATAACCTTCCTATTTTACATCAAAACTCCACCTAGACCAACTCTAGATGTATCATAATACATGGTGAAAGGATTACCCTGACTAGGCATGGTCAAAACAGGAGTTGAAGTCAATAAGGCCTAAAGCCTCTGAGATCTCTCCTCACACTCATCAAACAACTATAAAGCTATATTTTCTTAATCAACCGAGTCAATGGGGCTAGGTGGAAGAAAAGACCAAACAAATCTTCGATAATAACCATATAAACCAACAAAGCTATGGATCTCTATAGGAGAAGTAGGCCTAGTCCAACTGCAAACTGCCTCAATCTTGGTGGGATCGACCATAATACATTTCTTGGAAACTACATACCCCAAGAAAGTCACAAAACAAGACAAAACTCATATTTTAAATACTTTGCATATAACTTCACCTAGTATAACCTCTGAAGCATAATACTAAATGCTTCATATGATCCGCCTGGCTCCACGAATATACCAAAATGTCATCAATAAAGACAATCATGATGAATCAAAAAATATGACCAAAATACTCCATCTATCAACTCCATATACATTGATGGGTCATTAGTTCTCCAGAATGACATCACCAAAACTAAAAGTGGCCATAACAGGTCCTAAAAGCTGTCTTAGAGATATCTGAAGCCCTAATATTCAACTAATAATAGCCGAATCTCAAATTAATTAGAGTATACCATGACACCCTACAACTAGTCAAACAACTCATCAATCCAAGAAGGGGATTCTTATTCTTAATGGCAAACTTATTCAACTGCCTGTAGTCAATACACATCCGCATTGATCTATCTTTCCATTTAACAAAAGATAATAGAAGCACCTCAAGGAGACACACTGGGCCTAATAAATCCCTTACTCAATAAGTTTTGCAACAATTTTTAGTTTTTTCAACTCATATATGGCCATATGATACGGAGGAGTAGAAATGGGCTTAGAGTGCGGCTCCAAATTAATTACCAAAATTGATGTCTCTATCAGGAAGAACACCTGGAAAATTAGTAGGAATGACAACTAGAAAATCATAGGAAATAGAAATAGACTCAATAGAAGGAGTATCAACACTCATATCCTGAATAAAATCCAAATAGGAGAGATACCCCCTCTCAATCAATCTCTAGGAACATAGTAAGGAGATCACCATGCTAGGTTTAAAACCACTAAAACCTTTCTATGCCACCTTTTGAATACCGGACATATTAAAGTAATGATCTCGGCATAACAATCCAAGACTTCATAATGCATAAAAAGGTAGTCTATACCAAAAATAACATCACAATCTAACATGTGAAGAATAATCATGTCTTCTCAAGTATCATACCCCACCTAGAAACAATACAGGATAGGTACACCAAATCCACCAATAAAAAACCACCCAAAGGAGTAGAAATATGAGGTCAAAGGTAGGGAATCATTCATCATATCAAATCCAAAAGTAAAATAGGTAGACACATATGAATAAGTAGATCTATGATTAAATAATAATGATGCAGGTCAATGTCAAATTGGAACAATACCTGTAATTATTGTATCAGAGTCCTCTCCCTTAGGCCTACCTGAGAAAGTATAACATTGACCCCTGCCACGACTAACTAGAGCAACTCCTCTACCAACTTCTATAGGGACTGTATCTCTACCATCACCTCTACTAAAGGTACGATCACCTTTACCAAGCTATGCTCTTCCATGACCCCTAACTGGATGCACTAGCGATCTAGTTGGACACTAAGAACCAGTCTGGGGTCCTCCCTGACTCTTATGCAGTAAATCCCTTTGTAAATGACCCAGATCTCCACACGTAAAATAATGCCTCAGTGAAATAGGCTACTATGACAAAATGGAGAAAACTGAATAACCACTATGTCAGGTTGGAGACTGGAGATGCCACCGTGGGTTTGAGGAATGTGGTTGACTCTTAAAAGTATCATGGATCTGTTATGGTTGATATTGTACAAGTTTGTTACTTGCATGCTCTATTTTCATGGACAATATTAATGTATAGTAGGGTCTATAACAGAGTTCCTAGTGGAAGAAGGTTACTATACATCGTCTCGTGGGGTTATCATTGTCTTCTATGGTGTAATGCTTGTTGAAGGATGTCATTGATCGATCAAGTCTATTTTATCATATCAGTTCATCTTTATTTTTATTATAGAGTATATGGTGTACCCTTGATCATGAAATATCAATTGTTTGTTGAACCCTACGAATTGCATGAAAGTAGGATACTCCAAATTCAAGGGTTAAAGAGTTTTAGAAAATATTCTTAATGGAAAAATATTTGAATGTGTGAGGTGGTTCCGTCGCAAGTGGTTTTGTTCCTAGGATATAAAGCCTAGATTCATAGATTTCTTAATAGATGAAGTTCGTGTTATGGGTTGTGGTTAAAGTTTTCGAGGATTGTGGTCACTTTAGAGCATTGACAGAGTTTGCTAGCATAACAATTATCGCCTGGGTATTCATAGTGCATCGTTTAAGGTAAGGTATAATGGGAGTTGTGGATCTTCTGCAAGATGATTAATAGTCTTGAGGATAGACCAGCTAAGTGATTTTTAGGAAAATTAGTGGTCTTTCCAGTTTGACGTACATAAGAGAATAGGGTATTTTAAGTGCCTGGCTGTTAAAGTTCCGCGTTGGTGTCTCCCTCTTGGGGAAATATATAGAGTGCCTGGTTAGTTCTTTTTTGGGGACTGTTTCCCCTATTTTATAGGTTCAGGGCTTTTATTCCTTTGCTGTTCTGACTTTTAGGGACAAAAGTCCTTTTTAGTAGTGAATGTTATAATGACTCTTTGGTCAAATGCACATTTACATATTTTCCTTGTACTCTAGAGACTTCTAATAGCTTCCCTAGGTTATTAGTAACCTTCTGGGATCGGTAGTTCGGTTCTTTGGTGGTTCGTTTGAGAGTTATCTTATTTTCCTATTTTAGAGCCTAAATTTAGGTAAGGTAATCATAACTTTAGTCAAAATTCCTTCACTACGAGCTCAGAATTGAATTCTTATAGTTTTGTTAGCTCTGGAATGTGGATTTTGGTTTAGGTGGACCCTTGATTTGGGTCTACAAGATTTTTCTGGGATTTTATCGCATTTGAAAGGATAATAATTTGTTAGATTTGGAAATTTGACTTCGATCAAATTTTAATTATCAGAGCCTCATCTTTGAAATATGAAAATTCCATCAACTCTAAAATATTGAATTTACGTTAGGTGGTTCTTTTGTTTCTTTTTCCCAAGCTGTTTAACTTCGTGCAACGTCTAATTTAAAGCAATGTCTAATTTCTGTTCCCCCGTAACTCAAAATTTTTTATTCTAATTAATATTTAAAATTATATATTAACATTTTATTACTATAATTTACTACTGTTTAAAAGGTTTTGGGTATCTATAAAGTAATTTTTTTAACTACTATCTATTTACTTATTGTATTTTATAAGAGTTTTATATTTTATTAGTATCCTAATAAAAATAATAGGTATAGTTATATTGAAATATTAGTATTCTACAATGTAAGTATTATTCAAAACAATCTTATATTAATTATAATATATTTAATATATATATATATATATGTGTGTGTGTATATATATATATATATATTTATTTTATTACAAACTATGCAATAACCTATATATAAATAACGAAAAAAAATCTTTTGATATGGGACACCTTCCCTCCATGTGTCAGTGGAGGGAGTGTACAACAAGTTGATGAAATGGTCACTTGTTAGTGAGCATTAATTGCTACTATCTGAAGTGATTAATGTTGTTGAATATGTGTGTGTGTATATCATTCTCTCTCTACGATTATTAATTATGTACATTAAATATTTAAGCCTGAATTTTAGTGGGGCGCTACTCGATGTCCTTTATATAATTTTTCCTTAAATTCTTTAAATATGATAAGTTTTGCACTCTTTTCTTTTTCTTCTTCGGGCACTTTTGAGTCAAATTTTTATTCGAATTGTGCTTATATTCTGAGCATGAGTTTTGGTATCGAATGGGACCTCACAATAACTTTCATTTTTGGGTCCAGTGAGAGGGTCCACGGGCCCATTTTGGACCCAACTTTTTTATTAGATCTGAATTCGATATAATCTATATTGTTAGATTCATCTTGATAAGTAGATTTTTATTTTACCAGTTTTGAGGCCATCTGGAGATGTTTTACACTGGAGAAGATGATTCCCATGGCATGTAGCGTTATTTTTTCCAAGACGACATGTAGGCTCCTTAGGCTTACAAGGGGATATGACTTTCTAATTATGCTAAACAACATTCGTGGGATGGGTTTATTACGTCAATACCATGACCCCTGTCTCTTATTCTCTCCTATTTTATCTTTTTCTTTATGATGGCGCTTAGTGTAATACGATGCCTTTGACATAGCTTGGCTTTGTGATGGTCGTAGGGTGACTCTGGAAGTAGTAGAACGCTAATGCATGGGTTGGATTTTGGGTTTTACCCTCAGGTTTGGTTGGTTGTTCTGTGCTGCTAGTTGATAGCTTAGAATGAGTCTGTGCAGGGCATAGGATCGCTGTAGTATTTCATGTGATATGCATTCATATTGCACAAGCTCCATGATGTTAAAATTTTTGAGAGCTATGTTTTGAGGTTGAGGGCTTATTTTCACTATTTTTTGAGGTTGTATGGCCTGGTAGGCAAGTTTTCATATGTTAATGGGTAAATGAACTAAAATTGCTATAAATGGGGTTTTTCGATAATCAATAATAACATAATTGGTTTTCTACTCATTATAGACCGACTAAGTGTCGTACACATACTTGTTTTAGCCCAGTTTGACACCTTGACACCAAGAACTATCGTTCACTGCTATTGCTGGCACTTGAGTCCCGGTTTGGGCAGCTAGTATAGTTTTTTATGACTATTCCATGCTTATGAACTTGATACTCTGGTTACTAAGATACCCTGACATTGTGGCACTGAGATATCAAGACATTATGATATGGTGATACTGTTATATGGAGGCACTTTGATACTAAGCCGTGAGATATACTGAGACAATAGAGATTTCTACATGGTTGACGCACCTCTATGGACCCTGCTTCTGGGCTGCGCGCGACTAGAATAGGATTATAGGTCAAAGTAGGGATATAAGGGGTTAATCCCTTCCATGGTCCGACCTACTAGGCCTACGGGTACCGGAGGAGGAGCATACAATGGAACTATTGCATCATCATTTGTGTATTACTTTATTACACTTGTTTTTGTATGAATTCTCTAGTAGTATGAGATGCCGAAAGGGTGAGCATGCCTTATTTTTACTCGTCATTCTTATGGGGGCTTGAAGATGTTTTATTAGTAGTTACTATTACCTGTAGATGTAGTAGATAGTTGAGTTGTTATTTATTCACCATCCTTACCTATTAGGTTATCTGTGCTTATTTATACTATATATATTCTTCCCCCCATCCATGTCATTGAGTTTACCGGTACACCGCCCTATGGTCTTTCTTGCTACCTTTTGTTACCTACTTCCTTATTATTATTTTTGTACTGCTGCAAGGATCTCGAGTATGTTCTTCTCTTACCTGATCTCCTACTTCACTTTTATGGCTAACTAAATTTACTTGATACCTTTATTTTTCGCTCCTTTTTGTATAGCTAGCTCCCTGTGCTGTCATATTTTTTTGTGACCTAAATTTTTTACATTCTTGTTGTTTACTGTGATCATACTTGTTATCTTCTTAATGGGGCCTTGAAGCCTGTTGGTACTCATCTCTCCGGCAATTAGTACTCATACTACACTTCTGCACCTTTCTTGATACAAATCTAGATATGAGATTATCTCCGCTGAGACTGCTATTCGTGCTAGCTTTTAAGGATTTGGAGATTTTAGGTGAGCTCCTAGTGACATGTGTTACTTGTTTCTCCTTATATGGACTTGTGTATTTCTTTTATTCCAGAGACATGTTATATATTTACTTTTGGATATGTTTGTACTCTGTAATAATAATGGCTCTTGTATACACACTGGTACCAGGTTTTGGGTTGGTTTGATTAGTTTTTCGTTATATCTAGTCTATTTCTCTTTTCTTCTTTTTATATACTATTTTACTAGTTCCTTGCTTTATTTTTTGTAGTAGCCCGTTACTTTCAGTTTCGGGCTATAGAGATTGGTTCACCTATAGGAGTGTTGTAGGTACCATAACAACTTGAGAAAATGCGTCATGAAGCTCAAGAACCATATGAAACTTAACCTAGGCTGAAAGATCCATGACTGGCATAACCACCCTCAGAAGCTGACATAGCTACCAAAAATCCAGTATGGCGGTATGGGTGAAAACCCCTCCTAGAAGAACCTCTACCATGAGATGGAGCACCCAAAAATTGACTAGATGAACAAGGCCTCTTATCTCTCTCCTTGCTAGAATTTTCTCTCTCTCATGAACTCAGCCTCTTTAGATGTACCGACTACCTCTAAAAAACATAACCCCTAATGAACTAACCTGAACACATCCATACAAATAGTATATGTCAACTCTTGAACAAACCAACGAACCCTCTTACCAGGATTTGTAAGGAGTCCTCCAACATATATGGACAAAGGAAAAAAGGGGTATTTTACTCACCTATTGTCATATCACACCATGTCAAACTACCAATCAACATCTATTCTCAACCCCACACTCCAACAAATGTATCTATCATAAAAATCCTAGGGAAACTCCTCCCAGGTAATCATAGGGGAGTAAATGATTTTTCACCCAAATGATATCTCCACTACTGGCGGGCTAGCCCATACAACTGGAAAGAAGTGTAATGAACTCCATGTGAGTCTGTCAACCTTACACTTTCAGGTAACTCATGACACATATCCAAAACCTCATATGCCTCCTTGGATATCCCACCTTGAAACTAGGGTGGATCCTATATCGACCTAAAATACGATCGTGATGGCA
>JBDJHY010157620.1:0-12696 GCA_039654485.1 Withania somnifera
TCTTGTACTTCCTACATCACACTCTCAACTGACTGGTTTCATGATTAGCCTTTGGCTGATGTAACTTTCTTGTTTCTAAGTCTACAACTAGACGGTCAAGGATCTGAAATGGGACCTCCTCATAGTTTAATCTACCTCGAATGTTGATTCTCTCAACTAGCACTATCGAGGATGGATCTCCCTTACACTTCCTCAATAATGATATGTAGAAGAACCGGATGGACTGTTGCTAGATTTTTTGTAAGTTCTAATTCAAAGTCCACACTACCAACCCTCATCAAGATATGATACGGCCCAATATAGCACTGGTTAAGCTTTCTTTCTTGCCAAACCTTATGACTCCCTTCATAGGATACAGCTTCAAGAACATCCAATCTTCCATATCAAACTCCAAATCCCTTTTCTTCACATCTTCATAAGACTTCTGCCTAGTCTAAAATCCTCAGTTTATCCCTAATGATCTGAACCTTATGAGTCGTATCATAAGATAACTCTTGCCCTATCTTTGCAGCATTACTAACTCTATAACATCCAATGAGAGATCTGCACCTCCTTTCATATAAAGCCTCAAACAGGGCCATATGAATATTGAAGTGATATTTATTACTGTATGCAAACTCTATCAAAGGTAAGTGGTCATCCGAAATACCCTTGAAGTCTATTGCGCACACCCTCAATATATCCTTTAGAGTTCGAATGTTATTCTCTACCTGATCATCTATCTGTGCATGGAAAGCTATGCTGAGGTGAACCTGGGTGCTGAGACCCTTCTAAAGTGACCTCCAAAATTATTAGGTAAACTACATACCTTGATTTGAAATATTAAACAAGGTCAGCCCATACATCCTGAAAATTTGCTCAAGGTAGATCCTTCCATAGTCCCCTACTGAATAACTAGTGTGAATAGGTAGGAAGTGGGATGACATATTAATTTGTTCTACTATCACCAATATTGAATCATGCTAGATGTGAGTATGAGGTAGACCAGTGACAAAGTCCATATTGATCACTTCCTACTTCCAAGATGGAATCTCAAAGTTATGTAATTTACCTGATGGTCTGTGAAGCTCAATATTGACATGTTGGCAATTAGGACACTTGGCCACAAAATCATCTATGTCCTTCTTCATCCCAATAAACCAATAGACTTATATCAAGTCCTTGTACATAGTAGTAGCACTAGGATAAATGCAATACTTGGAACTATGTGCCTTAGAAAACATATTCATCCTAAACCCAACTACATATGAAACACATAGAAAATCCTGATATTACAGTACACCATCACCCTATTAGAGGAAACCTTCACCTTCTATTTCTAAATTGCACCCTTCAGCTGAAGTAGAACCGAATCACTATCTTGATTCTCATTTACCTCAAAGAATAGGGATGGTTCATAAGAATTCTAGACCAACATACCCCCATCATCAACACCAACAAACCTAAATCACAAATGTGTAAGACTAGGCACACCTTTAGCTAACTCCTTATCTTCCTCAATGTGGGTCACACTACCCATGAATAATCTATTGAGGGCATCAACCATTATGTTGGACTTGCTCAAATGATACATCACATTCATATCATAGTATTTAAATAATTCCAACCATCTCATATGATGAAGATTAAGATATTTCTGGCTAAACACATACTGCAAACTCTTATGGCTAGTGAACACATCCACATAGACACCATAAAGGTAATACCTTCAACTTTTAATGCAAAAACAATAGTTGCCATCTTAAGGTCATGAGTAGGATAATTCTTCTCATGAACCTTAAGCTTTTTGGAGGAATATACTATAACCTTACCAGTTTGCATCAAGACACACCCGAGTACAACTTGAGAAGCATCACAATAAACTAAAAAACCGCATGTGCCTTATGGTAGAGTCAATACTTCATCTAAACTAAACCTAGTTTTCAAATCCTGAAAGTTTTTCTCATACCGATTTGACCACTAAAAATTACCTTTTTTTAAGTCAATCAGGTCAAAGGATCAACTATGAAGGAGAAACCCTAGACAAATTAAAATAATAACTAGCCAAACCCAAGAAGCTATGGGTATTAAATGAGGTGGTGGGTTTGGCATAGTTTCAAACAACATCTATTTTTGTGAATCCACCAGATACCCTTTCTATAAATGATATGACCCAAGAAGGCAATTGATGTTAGCCAAAATTCACACGCAAGTAATTTGGCATACAGCTAGCGCTCCGTAAGTGTCTGAAGAAAAAATCTAAGATAGTTTGCATGCTTTTCCTTCTGACTTTTGTAGTAGAATAGAATATCATCAATGCTATTCCCTCAAGCTTCTACTTTAACATTCATGATCATTCCTTACAACTCAAAATGAGTATGCAACTTCATTCGATAATATGCAAACTTCTCAAAGTATAGATAACATTATCAATACACACGTATAGAGGGAAATCAAAATAAATAATAGAATTAAGATAACCCTAAATATGATTCTACAACTCCCAATATTATAAAGTGGAATTTTAGGAACAAGGGTGAAAGTAACCCTTGTTTATTAGCACACACACATGGTTAGAGAACTGGTGGTAGGATGGCCACTTTGAACCTTCTGAAGAAGAACCCCAGTTCTTTACTCTCTCAAGAAACTGTTGAAAGATTTTTTCTAAGTTTGGGTAATGTTATACAAATAAGGTAAATAAGGCTTTTTGTATTTATAATCTCTCAAAATCAGTTAAAGCAAATATGGATCAATCTAATAAAAAATGCAAAAATGTTAAAAATAACCCCGAGGAAAATAGATTAAAGTTTGAAACTAGAACTTTTCATGAAGGGGTTGATGGGCCGTCATCCCAATTGATGGTGTACCAATAGGTCTGTCAAACTTGTCAAAGATTTCAAAGCTCACTGGAAGGAAATGAAAATCCAAATGACAAACCATCAAACTACATTGTGGTCCATCAAAGATATCATAGAAACTTGGGTTTCAACTTAAGAAAATAGAAACGTACCGTTAACTTGATGGAGGGTTTTATGACATGTCAACTTACTTAACGGTGTATGAACATCTCTGCAAAAACTAGAACAATCCATATTTTGGTAAATTTTAAACTTCTTTTATTTTGCTCAAACAACATCCATGATGAATTTCAAGGAGTAAAATTTTAGGAAAATGATTGATCCTACATTTAAGGGGTTCACCCTTTCCTTTTTTTTATTAGTAAACTAGTCTCTTTTCTAACACCCCCTCAAATTCGGTCGTAAGGTTTCTAATGGGCAGCTTCCTCAACATGTCATGGAATACTCATGCCTTCACTGCCTTAATCAAAATATCATCCAACTGTTCTTTTAATTGAACATATAGTAGAATATGATATGTTCTCCAATCTCCTCTTTTATGAAATATTTATCTATATCAATATATTTCATTCAATCATGTTGTACTGGATTCTCTAAAATATTAATTATAGCCTTTGTCATACATGAGTTGACAACTGTTTTGAGGTAGAAGTAAAATTTTATTCAATAATTTCTTGATCCATAAAATATTTGTTAATCCTCAAGATACTCCTCTAAATTATGTTTCTGCTCTGGAGAGTGCAACTACTTTTAATTTTTTTGTCTTCCACGTTATGATCGAGAAATATCCTGACGTTGATATTTGATCCACTAGATTTCCAACCTAATCTGCATCTATGTGTCCCTGGTCTTCAAAATATTTATTTTTCTAAAATAAAATCCCATTTCCTGGGGTTTCTTTCAAATAGTACACGATCCTTAAAGAAGTATTCATGTGTTCTACATGTGGTTTGTGCATGAACTAACTCATCACTCTGACTATGTATGCTATGTATAGTATAGTGTGTAAGAGATATATTAGCTTCCTTACTAATCTTTGATATCTCTCGTGATCTCTAGTTATTCTCTCTCCTCTATCCTTAAACAATGGTTCACCACATCAGGAGTTTCTGCTGGCTTGGAATGAATTAGTCTAGTCTCATCCAGGGGATCCAAAATATACTTTCGCTGTTAGATGAATATTCCTCAACCTAATCTCAATACTTGCATTCCTAGGAAGTATTTTAGTCCTCCAAAATCCTTCATTTCAAATTCCTCAAACAAGTTCCTCTAGAAGACTAGCTCATCTTTTCTTTTGACATATAAAGTATGATTTCAATTACTCTGTCTATACCCATATAGTTTCATTGCCACAGTGAATCTACCTAACCATTACCTTGATGATTATTTATAGCATATACTTTTTTTCTCAAATGAAACACTTCATCTCCCCAAATTCCATCTATAAATTTAGCTGGTCCTTCCATGTACACTCCCTCCTTTAGATCACAATGAAGGAAGGAATTCTTGAAGTCAAATTTATGTAGTGTCTAGATGGTGTCGATCTTCTCTACTAGATTGAAAGTTTCTAAATACTCCTATACGTAGGTCTGGGTGTAACCTTTTTCTACCAAATGGGCCTTATATCTCTCATTTTTCCTATCTTTTATGTTTCACGGTGAATACCTATCTGCACCTAACTATTCATTTTTCATATAGTAACCTACATTTCTCTTAAGTACATTCTTTTCCAGTGCATCCATTTCAACTTCTATAGCATGAGGCTATTTCTCTTTTAGCCTCCTACACTATTTTAGGAATAGCTTTAATATATAGGGTTGTGGTGATCACTTTGGTTACTTCTGATAGACTCAGCATAACAAGGTTATCTACTGGATATCTGTATGTTCTAGGTGCACGTTCTTTTGACTTTTAGAGGTAGAACTACATTTTAATGGTTAGAGTATTCTAATGTAGAAACAATATCATGAAGAAAAGTATGTACCTCTCAAGGATATTTTGGAGATTTAGGCAAGTCATCTGGTTCAATGGGTCATCCTTTGTTTTTAGAGGTAGTCTCAATGAATACAATAGATGATTTGTTGGGCTGAATGATTTCCAGAGTTAGATTGAGTAACCAACGCAGTGGGTCTTTGTCATATTCTTCCCCTGAACACTAGGTTGATATATATAGAATACTTAGTTTAAAAAAGTCACAGTCCATTTTAGTGTACATGCTATAGTTTGGAGGATGGTAGTATCTGTAGCCTCTTTGGTTCACCTGTATATGACAAATACACATCTAGCAGCACAAGGGTCAAATTTTGAGTGATCAGCCTAAGGGATATGAATAACGAGCAGAGCATCCAAAAGTACTAGGTTGTAAGGACAAGGTTAGAGGCACCTAAATATAGTTGGATAATGTGTCTAGAGGAGTTTTTAAATCAATGATTTTTGTAGGTAAATGGTTTAGGAGGTATTAAACGATATCTAGGGCTTTAGGCAAAAAATATGTGGGTATCTGCTGTCACGCCTCGAGATTACCCTCTCGGAAGGACCAGAATCCTTAGCCTCTAAGTTACCTTAGTAGCCTCAAAAGAACCACTTGGATCATGCATAACTTTAATCACATCACTCAGTAAGCAATAACAATATTATCAAAAGGATAATAGGCTTCTCTTAATAATCAATAAATAGTCTGAAAACAAGTAATCAAAACCATACATCTTAGTATGAAAGCCTCTACTCGTTGAATAATGGATTTCTAGCACAAGAATTTACTAGCTAGTCTCTAATAAATTAAATAATAAACAATAAAGCTAAAGTACAAGTTCTAGATCAACAAAATAAAATAGCTCCATAGTTTTCCCTTGAATTCTATAATGACTCACCAATCTACTAATCTTCTAGGAATGCAAGTACTGTCAACCTCAAAAGTATAGATGGTTGGCAATATCTGCATGGTGTTAAACACACTTAGCAAGAGTAGAATTAGCACACAAATAGCCATTGAGTACATGACTAGGCATAAAATTAGGTTATATAGTATAATGATAAGTAACATGCAGTGCATGAACAGGAAATCTCAACTTCATCTCTAACTCAACTAAGCAATTTAATACTCTATAATGAAAATATTTAAATAGCTCATATCTTGTATAAATTCAACTAAAATAGTTTAACTCATCAGTTCTTGTAACCAACATACCTAAGGCATAAAGAGATAAAGTCTACATATTACCCTGTGTAGGAGTTCTCATATCCCACCATAGGATGAGATACTTTTTCTAGTGGATCCGACTAGACATTCTACGTACAATTAAGCGATACCAAAATAATACCCTATGTTGGCTAAGCAGTTTATGGGTATTGGACACTCATGCCTACCTTTGATGCTAATATTCCTCTCATAAAAATCACTTCAACAATCTACACTCTTGAATCAATGGAACCCTCAACGGAACCATAATTCAACTACAACATCAAATTCTAGACTAGTGGAACACCCTATATAGAACCAAATACCCCAAAACATCGTTTAAAAGAAAAATTGGTTAACATTCTTTACCAATATCTCAATTTGGCACTTCATAGTCAATTTTACTCTCAGCTTTTAAATAAATTTAGAATCCTCATTAGAACTCTCACTATACTCCAATTAATCCATTTATACATTCTACATGATCTTGCTCAAAATCTTGTACAAAGTAGAGTAATTATGACACCTGAACCCTTATATCAAGTTTTAAGAATAAACCTCGAAAACAATCATCAATTCTTACCTCAATGATTCTCTATTTCTTTTACTTGAATTATGAAAACATGCTAACTCATGAGAAATTTTTGATTAATTAATTTTCATGAAAAGTTCATAATTCTAACTCAAAAAAATCAAGCAAACCATCACTTCATGAAATCATAGTTTATAAAAAAAAAAAGAACCATAACATGTTTCTACATCTTCAATACCTTATTTAGAAAAAGGTTTCTGGGCAAAAGAATAAAAGAATTCCTTATTGAAAGCCCACGTGCCTTGTTAGAAGAAATTTCATGGAGAAAAATTCACAACCAAGATGCTACAGAGAAATCTCTATAAAAAAACCCTAGTTTTACCTCTTTGGAGAAGTTTGAAGAAAAAACTCTCATCTTGATCAATTAGCCAAAAGATGGTTGGATTTAGGGATTAGAGTATTTATATTGTTATTCGTGAAAGCATAAACTCCATCCGTTTATCCCAAAAAGTCAAAGGAATTACCAAGAATAACCCTTATTAAATGTACATGAAAACAACTCCAAAACACGAGTTCAATACCACAAGTTGTGGTCTTCAACACCACTAGTCATGGTCTTCAAAACCATGTCTTATGGTATCATTCACACTAAAGTGACTGAAAAATTGGTTTCTCACCTTCAACATTATGATTTGGGAAGTACGAGTCGTGGTTTGGGATAGTACAGGTCGTGGTGTCTCGTGGATCTTACACAATAATTGAAACGTTGTTGGTTTCATATCATGATTCACTATATGAATCATACTATTTGGCACCACATATCGTACTGCTGGAAGCAATAAGTCATAGTATGCACCTGGAAACATTTCTCTGTAGAACAGTCTTTAGTAAAATTCCTATAACATATTACTCCGAACTCAAAAGGACACATGGTTTGTCATATTAGAATATAGACTCAAAGAAATTTCTATGGATAGGTTATGGTTCACATATTACTATAAATATTAAAATATTTGACCATTTAAAGTTGACCCAAGCACAAAGAAACATAAAAAACTAGGCATATCAAAAGAGACTTGAACTCAACTTCATGTTATGAGCTGTTTATGACCTTAAATCACCTCAAACACTCATTCCACACTATATTTTAGAATTTATCAACTATAATCAAGTTTCAAGGTGTTACATTATCTCTCCCTTGGGTTAATTCAACCTCGAATGAAGACTAAAGCTAGAATACAAGGAACTCCACTACTAAAATTGACCAACTGACTGAACCAAACAGAAGCATGATATTTAATGACCTAATTTAGTCAAACTAACTCTAAATATTCTACCAACATAGATAATAAACATGAAAAATGCAACATCTGACCTAAAAATCAAAACTAGTACCATACATATGCACAAATTGGGGCTTATTTACTACTACCTCAACTCAGCATAAGTACTCTACTCAACTCACGCATGAATACACTCAAAGGAATCATGAAATTCCATATGATACATGCTCATTAACATATAAAGACACATATTGAATAGAGAGGTTATTACCTCAAGAATCAGTGGAACTAGAAGGAAACAAATGCGAATATTTGCTAATCATGTCGGCCTCTACCTCCCAAGTAGATTCTTCAACTGCTTAGTTCCTATAGAGAACCTGTACTGATGTTAGATCTTTATTTCTCAATCAATAAACCTATCTATCAAGTAGTCTGAATAGCGACCTTATCATAGGTCAAACTATTACGAATGTGTATATCCTCAACTGGAACTATTAGAGATGGATCACTCATGCATTTTTTTATTAAATAGACATGAAACATAGGGTGAGCTACTACCAACCCAGATAGATCTAACTACAAGGAATCCTTACCTATCCTCCTTAAAATTTGATAAGGACCAATATATCTCAAACTTGACCTGCCTTTTATGCCAAATCTCATGATTCCCTTCTTAGAAGAAACCTTCACAAATGCCCAATCACTAAAATCAAACTCTAACTCTCTCTTCCTCACATCTTCATAAAACTTCTTTCTACTCTAGGCTACTCTCAATATCTCTCAAATAGTCTGTGCTTTCTTTATAGCAATAAGAACAAACTCTGTGTCTATAATAGCTTCCTCAGTAACCTCAAACCAACAAATTAGAGACCTACATTGTCTCCCATATAATGCCTAAAATGGAGCCATCTAAATACTAAAATAAGAGCTATTTTTGTATGAAAACTCAATCAGAGAAAGGTGCTCAACCATCTTTCCCTTGAAATCAATTGTATACGTCCTTAGAATATCCTTCAGAATTTGAATAGTCCTCTCAGGCTGTCTCTTTTTTTAGGATGAAATGTTGTACTCAAGAAAACTTGGGTAGCAAGACCCGTATGAAATGATCTCAAAAACTAAGATATAAACTGCGGACTATGATCTGATATAATAGATGGAGGTAAACCATGACAATCTCCCTCAAGTAGATCCTACCATACTGCTTTGTTGAATAACTAATGTGAACATATAGGAAGTGATCAAACTTAGTCATACGATCTACACTTAACATGATAAATAACACTTAACGGAAGTGATCATGTGGCCTACACTTAACATGATAAATAAGTAACAAAAATACATCATTAATAAGCTTTGTACCTTATTTGTCTAAAATGCAACTAGACCTTCTCCATGTGCTTCTACAATTTCAATATTTCTAATTCTAACTTTAGTTCTAATTGACTTGTCAAGTGTATGAAATATGAGCTCATTGTATGACATATGACTCGTACACCCACTAGATATGAACCATGTTGAAATTTTAGTTGTGGTTTATTCATGAGAATCCATAAAGAAGCTTTCTTTCTTTCCAAATCTACAGTCATATTTGCATGCTAAACATACTGTTATTATGGATGATTCTACTAATGACCTTTTTTTCTATGAAATTTGCATCAAATCAACGACTTTTCTTGGAATTAAATCACCTCTTATGTTGGAGATTTAAATCCTTCTGATCAAATACATGATGCAAACTCTTATGATTGGTGAAGAAATCTACATACACCCCATACAAGTGGTGTCTCCTAAACTTAAAAGAAAAGACCACAACTGCTAACTCATGATCATGGGTAGGATAATTTTTCTCATGAACCTCTAGCTGTCTAGAAGCATAAGATACTACCTTATAATGTTGCATAAGAACACAATCTGGACCAACTCTAAAAGAATCACAATACACACAAAACCCTCAAAATCATCAGGTAAAGTAAACATTGGAGCATATGTCAACCTAGCCTACAACTCCTAAAAACTCTTCTGACAAGCCTCAGACCACTTAAATATTTTTTTCTTATTAGTCCAATAGGTCAAGGAAGAGGCTATGGTACAAAATCCCTAGAAAAATCTAGGATAATACCCAACTAGACCCATTAAACTACGGATATTTGACAGAGAGATAGGTCTCGACCAATTTTTGATAGAATCAATCTTTCAAGAATCTACCCTAATTATGTTACTAGAAATGACATGAACAAGGAGGGTGACTGGTTGAAGCTAAAAATCATACTTAGAAAACTTAGCATAAATTTGACGCTCTTTAAGGGCTTTAAGAACAACCTGAAGATGTTTTTCAGGATCCTCCTCACTTATGGAATAAATAGAAATATCATAAATGAAGACAATATCAAATAGGTCAAAGTGAGGCTTAAAAACCGTATTCATGAGGTCCATGAAAGCTATAAGAGCATTAAACAAACCAAAATACATGACGACAAAACTCAAAATGGCCATAAAAAATATGATGATCTATATTTAGAATATTTGACTCTATGACCTTAAGTTGATAATAACTAGAAAGAATGTTAATCTTAGATAAATTAGCTAGCATCTTGAAGATGGTCGAAAATGTCATAAATCCTCGAAACATGATACCTATTTTTAATTGTGAATTTATTTAACTGACTATAAACAATGCACATACCAGGGAACCATTTTTCTTACACATGAAAAAGAGAGGATTACCCAAAGGAGACACACTCGGAAGGATAAATCCCTTGTCTAAAATATCATCTAACTGGTCTTTCAACACTCTATGATTAGCTGGTACCATCCTATGGTGAAATAGAAATATGCTAAACGCCTGGAACAAGATCTATACCAAATTCTCTATTTATCTAGAGGCACTCTGGGTAAATCCTCAGGAAACACATCAAGAAACTCTTACACTACAAGGACAAATTGGATATCACGAGTCTCAAACTTAGAGTTCTAAACTCGAACAAAAGATAAAGAAACCCTTTGGTGATCATCTTTCTAGTCTTCAAATAGGAAGTGAGCCTACCCTTAGGGATAACTATACTATCCCCCCTCTTTCCCCACTCAAGAACAGGTCCATTAGGAAGCTAGAAGTAGAGAACTATAGTCCTACAATCAGTAGTAGCATGACATGAATAGAGCCAATCCATACCTAGAATAACATCTAAGCTACTATATATAACTCATGAAAATTAGTAGGAACAACCATCCCAAAAAAATATAGGAAAACTATGGTATGTTTTCTCAGCTAAAACAAGATCACCAACAGGTGTATAAACATAAAATGACACAGATAAAACATCAGGATCTACTCTAAAGTATCTAGAAGCATTTGGGATACAAATGAAATAGAAGATCAAGGGTCTAAAAATGTATATACATCCACCTCATAATCTATCAATGTACCTTTCAGTACATAGAATGACTGCTGTTGATAGGGATGCGTACTTCTGAAGCTGCTACTAGAGTAGTTCTGCGGTCTAGCACTACCTTGATGAGCTATGAGCAAATCTCTTTGTCTGTAATCTAGGATTGCAAAAGAATAATAGTCCTCTAAGGTAAATCAATAATACTATCAACAATCTAACCACACCCAAAACATCCACTCTGCCCAAGATGACACTGACTCGAATAGCCCTTACCATACTTTTGACAAATAGTACCACTACCCTGCTGAGATTAATGAGCCAACATATTCTACTAGTTCTTCAAAGGTATGAATGATAAGGGGGTTGGTTCCTTGGAAAACTATTGCTATTGTTGTCTAAAACCATCATACTTAGGATGACTAGCTCCATAATGACTAGTTTAGCCCTATTACTTTGCTGACTCTCTCTATACTTAGCGTTATTTTTTAGTATCTGCTCAAGATGCACGATTATTCTAGAAATATCCATACCAGTACTCAATAAATCTTCACTCCCTACCTATATCAAGTGAGGATAAAAGTAAGACACAAATATATCTATCTTGGTATGCATAACAATAATCATCTCCAGAGCATACCTCAATAACTTAGTGACCTTCATGTTGTACTTAGTTATAGACACGGGGCCCTTCTTCAAACTTATAAACTCATGAAATAATTAGTTCATGAATTCTATCTCAAACATATCCCAAGATGGAGGATATAATCCAACTCCTCTATTATTCCTCCATAAATCACAATACGACCTAGCAATATAATCCACCGATAAGGTTCCAAGTCAACCCTACCAGCATCAAGAACCTTTATAATTTAAAAAATATGATTAACCTCCTCAATTAAGTTTTCTGGATCATCCAAAGTCGTCGACCATGGGACTCTAGAGGACTCAGCCTCAAGAACTCCCTTAATTTCACAACTACAATATCAAGAGTAATTGGCTGAACTACGAGAACTTAAACTGGATGTTGAAACTGAGCCATCACTGTTTGAGATATCATGTGTATCATGTGGCATAAGTATGCAGTGTAATGTCTGCAGGTGGCTGTTGTGGGTCTGGAGCTGGTGTAGCCTAATTTTACTGGTTGTTATTTCTGGACTAGCGAGGTGATTATCTTGGAGGCATGATCTAAAATATGTAAAGCATGAGCCTGAAAAAGGCATATCTTGGAGTTAAACTCCAAAGAGTGAAGTAGATATCAACACATGGAAACTTTTCCTAAACGTTTTGAATCTTCCCTGTAATAGATTTGACGTGGTCACACCCATAACTAAGATTTTAACTAACACTATCTTTTATACTTAACTTAGGACTCTATGATTCTAATGCTTTGATGTCAAGCTTGTTACTGTCAAGACCCGATTTATCGGAATCATGATGGCACCTACTATCCACCCAGTAGGAGAACCAAACCCTGTAGTTC
>JBDJHY010157657.1:0-12696 GCA_039654485.1 Withania somnifera
ATATATGAGTGTACCACTAATCAATTTATATTTTTTTATTAAATTGCATAGCATAATGTATATATTAACACTTATATACATTATACTAGAAACGTGATGTAAATTTGACAAGTTGTGCTCTGATTCATGTGTATACGCTTGCATACATACAATATATATATATATATATATATGTATATACTTTATATGGATCTGCAATTTTGAAAAAGAAAAATGTATATTTTAAGAAAAAATATTTTAGCAGAACTTATGTCATTTTGATCTTAAAACATTTGAATTAAATACCTTAGGTTTTCCAAAATATAGGCTTATTATTAGTCATTATAGTATTGAGTGTCAAAAGTCAACTCGGGGTGTGACATTCATATCCTATCTTTGGGAGGCTATAGGGTATTTTTAGGAAAGTTTCACCTTTTAGCTCTTTATCATCCATTGTTGTTCCTATCGGTTTCCTATGAATCTCATTTTGTTTCACTCTCACACTGATGGTTAGGATGAGGTCTTCGGCAGTAAAAGGCGAGGCACTGAGCCTGTATCTAGGGCTCTAACTAAGGATCGAGGTAGAGGTCGACTTCGAGGTCAAGGATGAGTATGAGCTATTGAGCCAGTTAGAGAGCCATACTTTGAGACAAATCTGACCATGGATCCACTACTAGGGCCAGTGATCTTACCACCCCAATAGCCAGTGGTCCACGAACCAGCCCAAGCTTTACTAGGAGTAGTGTCTTGTCCAGCTTTACGAGATATACAAGTTTAATTACTTTTATATTAGGGGGTCAGGCTACTGACAGGGCCCAAACATCATCCCAAGGAGCGGCTCAGGGTGCCAAGGTTTAGTAGGAAAACCAATTTTTGTGTATCCCCGTGTTGAGGTTCTCTAGTAACATTGGTAACATAACTGATGGTAGCCTAGACAGTTATGAATTCTAAGTACATTAAGGAGCGGATGCCCATGATTTCATCATTAATTATTAGGAGAGGTTTCATAACATCAGGGTAGTAGTGTGGTAACGGGTTGATTCCACCAACTTTCAACTGGAGAGTCCAGCAAAAGAGTAGTGGATAGCATATATGAATTGCAAATTATCCGAGTTCCCTCCCAAGACTTGGGCATAATTTTATGAGGCTTTTCTGGATGAGTATGTGCGTTGAAGCATATGGAGCATCTAACAGATTATTTTACTAATCTTTGACAGAGTTTAATGGTTGTTTTAGAGTATGAGCCCTGATTTCATGAGCTTTCTACATAAGGGATCATGATCATGCCTACTGGCATAAGCGAGTGTGGCGGTTTGTTAAGTTGAAATTTAGCTTCACATTTCCACATAGTTGATGGTGTCTGATGTTTATTCATTTATATATGTAGCAGACCATGCCCATATCTATCTTAGAGATACAAAAGAGACAAAATATACATGAAAGAGATGCAGGTAACTCTGAATGTTTGGAGCTTACCTGTACCTCTGAAGTTAAATAGCTAGAATGAACTGCGACATCAAAAACAATAACTCACACATATATCTGCATCCAAGAAGGCACAAAAAAGTATGAGTACAAATTGTTGAAGCAACCAATAGTCTTTGATAGCCCATTAGGCTCATAACAAACATAAGAGCATAAATAACAGGAATAGAAAGAAAATAAGTCACGAAAGCAAATAATCCAGCATAGCAATCTAGATACTCAGATAGGGGCAAGGAAGAAAATAGCATAGAAATACCGCCAACTAAAACCACGTAGAAGGATCATAGGTAAGAAGAAAAAGACATACATGGATCCTGGTAGCAACACATAAATAATCAATAAAAGGATAAGATAAGACAGATAATAAAGGATCCTAAGGGAAATTAGGCATTGCACTGGTAACCTCAAGATACGAAGGGGAAAAAAGATGCAGCCAAGTGATAAGACGCACAAATAACCTGATAAAAAAAGGGACCATAACTGAAGTCTACACTAATAATAAAACTATACACAACAATAAAAGCAAGTAACAACCTACCAAGCCCCCATAAGAATAGCAGAGTACACAAAAGTCACATTCACCCCTCGACATCCACATACTACTAAGGGTACACTAAAACAAACAAGTGTGGTAAAGTAACACAAACCAAATGATGACATAGCTCCTGAGTACACTCCTCCTCCGACCCATAAGCCTAACAAGCAGGACCCATGAAAGGGATTCCCCTGAATGTCTTTACTCCATCGTAGACCCCTCCTCCGGCGTGTCCGTCCTTGGATTATTAGGGTCCATAGAGGTATGTCAACCACATAAAAACTTAAATTGTCACAGTATCCTTACATATCAATGTCATAAAGCCTCAGGGAGACTCATAGTCTGGCATCCAATGCCTCAGTATAATTGTGTACCGCACCATAATCACTGAAAATTGGGGCATCCAGTGCCTCAGTATAACAATGTCAACAAGGTCCCAAATCGACAAGTGTGATAAGTGTAGAACGGTTTTGTACACACTTCTAAGCAAAGTCGGGCTCAAGTGTTGTCGACTATACTCACTGTTGAACAAAGTCAGACTCAAGTGCCAGCAGAAGTAGTAAATGAACATACTCAGTGTCAGGGTGTGAAACTTGGTCTAAAAGAAGAAGAAACGGCAGTACCAGGTGCTCGATAAGCAGTCAAGTCTATAACAAGTAGAGAAGTCAATTATGCTATTATTATTGTTATTAGAAAGTCCAACATAATTTTGATTTAGCCATTTCGCTCTTTATTACTAGATAAGTGACCTACACAGCCCACTAGTGTAATAAAAACGATGATAATGGGGCACAACCCCAAATGCACTCTTAGAACTTCACCTCACGACTCTTATTATGTATGAATGCAACAACACAGGCAATATCTATAGCTAACATATGCCCAGCACAAGCTCAACTAAGCTACAACTAGCATCATAAGAAAACAACCCAAACACGAGGTCAAAACCCAAAATCGAACCCATGCAACAACATTCTACTATTTTTAGAGTCACTTTACGGCCATCACAAGGTCAATACTAGGTCATGGGCATCGTATTACACCGAGCACCAACAAAGAGAAAGAGAGAGAGAAGAATCAAAGAAGCGATCAAATTTTATGGTATCAACCTAGAATTACTAACCCACAGATGATATTCAGCTTAATTACGTAAGTTATATACCCATAGTAAGCCTACAGAGCCTACTTGACATCCTCATGATACCACTCCATAGCAAAAAAATTGTCATCTCAACTAATAGAAAACGACCTCGAACAGCTCTAAAACTGACGAAGTATGAATCCATATATCAAGAAGAGTCTAACATTAATACTTATGCGAAATTCTCAACTAGACCAAAAATTAGGTCTAAACCAGACACGCAGGACCCGCTAACCAGACCCCAAAAAAGCTATACCACGGAGTTTCCAACATCACCAGGAACTCATGCTAAAAAAATGAGCAAATTTCAAGAAAGAGAAAGGCCTCGAAAATTCCTGGAGAAAAAATGAAATAAAATACAAAACATTGTGAAATTACAAAGCTTACATGGAGGAATTACGCACCAAGAGAGGAGAGGAAACTCAATTACTAAGTAGACACGAGGTAAACACCACAATAATGCTAACAACTAGCTGCACTAAGGAAAATCAAAAAGAAATCACAAGCTTGGTCATTAATTTTTAGAGGAAGAATCAAAGAAGAGGAAGCTTACCATGATGGTGAAAGTTGAGAACTACGCACCAACAACGCTTGCCTACACTCCTATTGTGAATCACCATCACATTCCACAATCTTAGAGGGAGTTTGAGAGAGAAATAATGGGGGAAAGTGACCGAAAAATCGAGAAACTACTAAATATATTTTCCAAGCATTTAGCCTTGGCGATCATGTGGCACAGTACCGCGACCACGAGGCTCAGGTATTTTGGTCACCACGATCTCAATGATAAAGCTCATTGATCACAAAGAAGAAATAAATAGAGAGTCTCCATCATGTGAAAGGGGCTCCTTGATCGCAATGAACATCACAGGCTGCATCATATGCTAAATTTTTACAACAAAACCAGCTATTGAAAAAACTCCAAACACCATTCGAAATGTATTCGGAGTCTGAATTATGCAAATGAGATATGCACGCGCTCCTAAATGACATTACTGATTCAATGGCGCAGTCTAACTACGGGTATGAGGTCATTTCAGAGAAATGTGACCAAGTTAACACTAAAATATCAAAAATCTACCTAACACTTGGAAATCACACTGGATGCCTCAGAAACAACCAACACTTTTCCTAGCCCAAACTCAATAATATGAAGTTGATGGAACAATCGTATTTTTGATCTGGTTCTGCATCAAATGTTGACCAAAGTCAAACATTCAACTGCCAGCCAATTAAACTCACAATAGGCTAAACTGGCATTGAATGCTCCTGGACCTAGACTAAGGGTCCACCTAGAATAAAATCCACATATCTGAGCTAATGGAACTATGGGAATTAGTTTTCGAGTTCGCCTTGAAGGAATGTTGACTAAAGTCAATGAGTACCTAAGCTAGGGCTCTAAAATAGGGGTTTCAAGATAACTCTCAATTGAACAGCCAAAAAATCAAACTACTGATCCTAGAAGGTCATAACTGACTTAGGGTAGCTACTGAATGCAAGAAATAATGACACGCACGAGAATGACCATAAGGTTCATTACAGCATCTACTGCTAAAAAGGACTTTTATCCCTAAAAATTAGAATAGAGTAAAGAGAAATGACGAAGAAGACCCCAACTAAGGATACCAAACCCCAAAAACCCACATAGCAATGCACTATGACTTTATTAGACGAAATACTATCCCAACAACCTAACTACAAACCAACTGAAGATCAAATTCAACTTTTCTTAGTCAAATAACTTGGAGAGATCACAAGCTCTCTCAAAGCTAATACCAAAGCCGAAGTCAAACTATTGTCTTGTAGAACACCCCGAAACTCACCAGTACAATACCATAATACTACTCAGAGATGAAACTGAGAAATCCACCCAACGAATACTAAAGAACAGACCCAATCTATTAGTCTCCAAATCCAAAACTAGCTTTACAATTTCTTAACAACCCCGATAGTCATAGCCTAGTCACACAACATCCAAGATACACTACTAAATATCCTTAATGCTCCCAGAATATGATTCAAGAACCAATGGACCAACTCCAAAAAGTAACACCAATGGAATACTTAAAACTGCGAGGAAACATGGCCTAATAGAAGTGAAAAGATCTAACCAAACCGACAATGACAACCCCCGAAATAACTAATCTCCAAACCGCTAACACTCACTAAATGGCCTATAACAACTCCAACCAACTGCTAATCAAGTGAAAATCCTCATCACATTATAGCAACCCACTGAGCCACAAATGTACCTAAATTGCACACAAAATGGATGGAACCTAAAATAGGTGGTCCCACGTGATGCCCAATAATACAATCTATGTTGTACAAAACCTCAAAACATAATCCTCAAACCCTATAAATACTCTTAATCCCGCTCTACCAACTAGATGAATAATCATCCACAACAAAATACCCTAGGATAACCCAAAAAATAATCAAACAAAGCTCGAAGACAATACATCTCCTAGTCTTCGACAAACCGTACCTACTTCCAAGGTTAATAATCAATCCTGGCCTTCTGCCACTCAAGTCTCAAATAAACACTCTAGAACCCTTATCGAGGAGGACCAAATTTTGCTATGCACAATTAAACCCTGACTCTAATACACTACGCTAACCAGTCCTCGAGATGATGTTTGAACAACCTGCAACACAACCTCACTCAAATCCAAAGACCATCAGACCAACTCTATCCGTTAGGAAACGACAAAATTATCCTGACTCAAAGAAGATGCTATCTTTCTCAGTCAATGATGAATAATATCCATGTGAGACCAGCTAATCTCGCAGCAAACTGAATGTAATTACCCTCATGGTCATTTATGATAAATACACATTGTCTTGCAGCGTAGAGCATTTCATTAGTTACCCCAAGTCATTTATGACTTACTGGGACCGATAGTTCGGATCCCTGATGACTCGGTTGAGAAATATCTCAAATTCCCTATTTTAGAGCCTAAAGTTAAGTATTCATTGAGCAAAGTCAACTTTCCTTCAAGATGACCTTGAAATTAAATTATTACAGTTCCATTAGCTCCGGAATGCCAAACAAAGTTAATATTTACCTTAAGTTTGTGTTTTGGAGGTTTCGTTTGCTAGTTATGTGAATTTGTGGAAATTGTTTAAGTTTTAGCCTAAAACTAGAGTTTGTGTGGAAACTCGATGTTTGAAGTGTCGGATTGGAATTTTGATGCTTCTAGCAGATCAGGAACGATGAATTTAGGCTAGGAGAGGTTTTGGTTTAATTTTATTGCGTGTCGTTGTGAATTCGAGGTGTTGGAGGAGAATTTCTCCTTTTGGTTCTTTTAGTTTCTGGTGCAATATGGTTTTTTTGAGGTTTCCTAGAGTAGATGACCTCCCTTGCCTTTTTCTTTGATTCTATTGAGTCCATAATATGTTTTCCACTCAGAAACATATAAGGTTTGTTAAATTTGGACTCCGTTTCAAATTTGTAGCTCTGTTGGAAAATTTATCTTTCTGCAGATTTTTGTTCTATCTCAGCATTTTTGTTCTATGTTGGCATCTCGGCTGTTATCTTAGCATTTCAGCATTGCCTGTCTCAGTATACCAGGTATCCTACTCGGAGTTCCAACTAGTAGGAAGCCAAGTACTCTGGTCTGGCACCCGTGCACCCCTGCCGGTAAGCCATCCAGGCACCCTGATCGATTGCTCTGTACCAGTGTACCACTGAATAGATTGCTCTATACGTGTACTCGGATCAATCACTCTATACCAGTGTATCTCCTCTTCTCCTCCTTCACCTCGGTAAGCCATTCCGACACCCGAAACACTGGTAAGCCTGTCCGGCACCCTGGTAGCTCAGCAAGCCATCCAAGCAGTCGGCACCTCGATAGCCTTCCTGGCACCTGGCATAACCCCGATCCATTACCCCAGATAGCCCAATAGGGCAATTACATCTCCGAACTCACCTTGTTGTCCTCTCTTTTATCCTCCTAGTCTCCGTATAAGGTATTTTTAGCCCGGATTGAGACTTTCCTCCCCGTTTAGCCGACTTCCATACTTAGTTTATTTTCATAAAATTTCAAAAAGGGGCCCAATGACATCTTGGGCCCTAGCCCATCCAACAGAGAGGTAGTATTTTCTATTTAAGGGTGCAGAACGCCCCTTTCTTCTCATTTTAGCAAATATACCTTTCCCAATCCGTTTTTAGCATGAAAAATTTCCTCTTGACCAGATTTTTCAGAATGTTAAATCACAGAATCCTTGTTCTTCAATTCTTAAACATTTCTTGGTGGTAACTCTTCTTCTTCCCTTTCTACCCTTAAATTTCTAGTTTCCACCATTAATGGTGTCTAGCTTGGAAGTGATGAAATCATGTTTATATAGTGATATATTCATGGAATTCTTCCATTAATTATGTATATATTGTTCCTAATAACAAATATACGCTGTAAATCCTTCTATAATTCGTAAAGAAAGGGGGGACCTTTAACCCCTTTATGTTTTTGAGCTGTTTTGAAGCCCTTCCCGAACTTGAATTATGCTCAAATTTGGAGTAGGAGTTCCTGGCAGCGTTGGGAACACTGTGGTGATTTTTATTTTTAGTTTTGGCAAGCGGGCCCTGCTGCAGACCCAATTTAGGCCCGATTTGGGCCCATTCTAGATTTTAGAATAAATTGCGCCGTTAGACTTGTATTAACATAGAGAATTCATTGGCATAAGTTTTAGATCAATTGAAGCACGTTTGATACCAGTCGGAGAGCAAATTTTGATTGTTGTAAAGCTTTGTCGTCGGACGATAGGTAGGTTTTCGTAGGCTAATTTTGGGTTTACGACTTTACTAGTTGTACTGAATAGCTTCCTTGGGGATGGGTAGTTAAGTTGGATAGTATCCTCGTACCTTTATTTCTTCCGTTGATTGTTGATATGGTTATGTTGATACCTGTTTGACACAGGACCAAGAATTAGTATTTATTCAGTTGCCTGTACAGGGCATAGGTTGTGATTACAGAATGCTATCTATATGGAATATGCTTATATGTTACTTCTTCTCTGTGCATTCATGACACGGAGAGACCGAGCTATGACTCCGATGAGAGAGCATTGGGGCTGGGTAGTATCACCGCTTGATATGTGAGCCTTGAGGGCTAATGTTGAGATTTGTGACATGATGATGATATTTCATGACAGATATGGATAAATTGTAATCTAAATTAATAAAATAAGTAATGATTTCACCGATTTAGCCTTGACATAGTATCGAGCACTCGGTTATACTACTTTTACCTATTTTAGTCCAGGATTCGTCCTTGGCACCAGGACTTAATCATATTTATATTTTTATTACTAAATGCTGGCACTTGAGACCATCTTTGATACGACAGTGAGTATAGCACTGGGACTTGAGACCGTCTCCAATACGGCAGTGAGGACTTAGTCAATTTTTAAGTTAGGGAACCATTCACTCAGATGCCAAAGTATAAATACCAACATGGAACGGATGAAAGAATGGTATAAGGTTACTATACAATCTAGCTAACCATCCCACGGAAGCTATTTGGTATAATTATTAAAGCTATAAGCCCAGCTATAGCCCCACAGAGCCTACCTGTCGTCCGACGATAAAGCATTGCAAATCCATGAATCTTACTCCGATTAACGTCAAACAAACTCTGAATCATCTAAAACTTGCGCCAAAGTATTATATATGTTAACATGATTCTAACAGTATATTTCATCCTAAGTTTCAAACTGGGCCTAAAATCGGGTCTAAAAGGGCTTGCGCTGAAACATAAAATAACATTACTAAGGGGTCTCTAACATAATTAGGAAACTATGCTTCAAAATTTAGCACAATTCTAGTACAGGAAGGGCTTCGAAATAGCCCATAAATATTTGACTATAACGGGATCAAAGATTCAATCTTTGCGGGTTTAATATTGGAATTTCAATGTATAATTGATACAAGTAATGTATATTCAAATAATAAAGAATACTTGATAATATATGGATTATGGCATGATTTTATCAATTTTAACAATCGGGGTTCATCAATGAAAGAACCCAAGAATTTACGAATTAAAAAGGAGAAGAAAGACTTACTGGAAGTAGGGACGATACAAGGAATCTCTTGGGAACTTTATCTTTAGTATTGGAATGGTTTCCACATGTTTATGCCTTGGTATTTGAGAGAAAAGTCATGTTTTGGGTTTTCTAAATGGAGGAAGTGAAGGGCTGCAGTTTAAATAAAACTGCTGCAAATTTTATTGGGGCGCCCCAGGGATTGTTGGGGTGGCCCTTGTCTTGCTGGGGCGTCCTTGCTGGGATGGCCCTTGTTTTCCTAGGGTGACCTCTGTAGGCGTGATCCCCTCTTATCGGGGCGATCTATGCCTACAGTTGCACACCAGCACAAGTTGAAAACTCTGAGGGTCTAAAATGAGTTTCCCGGGTCCAATTTCGACAAACCAAATATGTAAATAGCATGGAAAAACATTTTAGATCAATTGGAATCATCAAAACTACCATATAAGGTTGTTTATGAAAAATGACCCCTTAAACCAAAGATAGCCAAAACGCATTTCTACACCAAGGTACACAAAATCACTATGAGCATACTACCAGAAACACTAACACCCTTCCTAGCCTAAATTCATCATTTTGGAACTGATGGAAGCGTCAGAATTCTGATCCAACACTCCAAACATAAAAATACCACCCAAGCTCCACTTTAGGCCTTAAACTTAACTAGAATCTACAAATCAACAAAAATTGCAAATGAAAACTCCAAAATATAAACTTAAGGTCAATCCCGACTTTGTTTAGCATTCTGGAGCTAATGGAACTATCAGAATTTTATTTTGAGCTCGTCTTGGAGGAAATTTGACACTGGTCACCGAGTACTTAGATTTAGGCTCTAAAACAGGCAATTTGAGATATTGCTCACTCGAGTCTCCAGGGATCCAAACTACCAGTCCTAACAAGTCATAAATGACTTGGGGGAACTACTAAAATATTCATCATTGCATACTATTCTCTTTATACTACAAACACCAATTGTATGGGGGTTTTAGCTATTTATTAATTTATAATTGAATAGAAGATTTGGAAGATAATTTGATTTGGGTATGATATCTAGTGAATCTTTTCTTTCTTCTTGTATAGTTGTGATTATGAGTGGCTAATTCCCCAACTCTAGGGTTGTGGGTTCCATAGGTGAAACAAATCTAGGGTTCTGAGCATAACTTGGTTCTTGTATCTAAATAGTGTATCCATACATAATATATATAATTTGATTGATTGTTTTGTGGATGCAAACACTAGAACATGTCTAGGTTTAATTAGTATAAACTATACGATTAAATCTTGGAGTTGAGGTTATGACAAGAAATTTAGGGTGCTAACCCTCGTCTAAGGATGATTGTTGTAACTCAGATAATCATCTTCAGGTTATTAGTATGGAAATATTACACTTTTTTACAGTCTAAAAAGTTGTAAAAGAGATTCGTCTACGATAGGTTGAGAAACACTTAGATGAATACATCATTAGTGATAACTAATATATTTACGAAAGATTGCAAGACCAAAAACATTCATAATACCAAGATTTGTTGATTGTTTGTGAACATAATTTTCAGTTTTCTCATTACTTGAAAATACGTTACTAAATATGTAGATTGATCTCTAAGACTCAATTGCAAACGTTACTACTAGAACATACAATCCCCTATATTTATATTTATGTCTCTAGGAAATAATTGACTACTTGTTGAATATCTCCATTTGACTTGTATTTAAAGACAGTCCCTATGGAATTCGACCACAACCTTATTGCATTATATATTTGACAATGATCATTTTATACTTATTTTAGAGGTATAATTTGGACGTATCAAATTTTAACGTCGTTGCTTGGGAATATGGTTATTGATTAGGTCAAGTGCGGATAATTATCATTTAGTCTTATTTCTAATTTTTACTTTAGTTGTTGTTTTTGTGCTATTTAAAGTTAACTTATAGTGTATGCCAACTACTCAGAGCTCGGTTATACCATTAATGTTATTCAATTGGGATATTAATAGAACATTGAGAAGAATAAATATACAGGAAGATGCACTGCTACATGACCCTGATCAATTGCATCCAAATGATCCACCTAGAGGTAATAATCTAGTTGCACTGCCTCGACCTCAGCAAGTAAGGAACAATGAGGTGTTTGAAGATGATAATGATGTAGACTTAGAAGGTACTGGTGCGACAGGAGCAATTATTCTACCACCTTTATCACTAGGGAACAAGTTTAATATTACCAGCACTACGATCCTACTCTTGACTATAAAGAGGATGTTTAGAGAAGTAGTGGGTGAAGATCCCAACCTTCACCTGAAGAACTTCACTGTTATATGTAAGTCGTACAACATACCGGTAGTAAGTCAGAATGCTATAAGGTTGAGTTTATTCCCTTTATCATTGTGAGGAGAGGCTATTATGTGGTCGGATAACCTACTATAGGACTCTATATCTAATTAGGGTGAGTTGAAAGAGCCTTTTCTAGAAAGGTTATTTCGTTCGTCAAAGATGTTAGTGCTCCAAGATGAAATCACCAACTTCAAAAAAAAGAATGATGAAGCTCTACATGAGGTTTGGTTGAGATACAATAAGAAGATTAAGCAGTACCTGACTCATGGATTAGGAGACAACTATGTAAAAAAGACAGTTTATAGAGCCTCAAATGCACTTATAAAGTTGGAAGTTGATGGTGTATATGGTGGATCTTACCTGTTAAGAACGTTTGCCCAAGTGTCCCAGGAACTTGATAAAGTTACCAAGCACAATTGAGGGTGGCATACTAGAGAAGCTGATATATCTTGTTGTATGAAAGTTGAAGCTGCATCGGCAGAGCAACGCTGAAGAGAAGAAAAGAGAGATCAGGACATGGCCCACCTAAAAACTTAAATTAATCTGATTTCAAAACAACTATTAGGTGGAGGATATAAGAAAGTAAAAGTTGTGACTACATATGGAAAAGAAAGGTATGAAGATAATGATTCAGACTATTCAGACTCCGAGGAGGAACTGAACTATTTTTAGAATCAACGGGGTTCATCAGGGAACCCAAGGTCAGAATATCAAAAGAGACTACTTCAATGAGAAGAGAGATTATCAAGATAGAGAGCAGAAAAGCTGGAGAAACAATGATAGCTACCAGAAATATCAAAGTGGTATATATTAACCTCCAAGAAATAGTGATAAATAATCTAGTGCTTCAAGAATGGAGGATATGCTAGCAAAATTTCTTCAGAAAGTATAATATTTATATGAAAGTTTAAAGGCAACAAACATGAAGATATCTAACATTGATCAGATGGTTGACTAATATTCAACTTCAATCAAGCAATTGGAGTTCCAAATGGGACAAATGACTACCTCTTTGAATCAGAGAAAGGTAGGTACATTACCTAGTGATACAGTGCACCCTCTAAAGAAAGATGGTCACTGTATGGATATTTCCACAAAAGTGGAAGGTCTTATCATACCAAAGAAAACAATGATAGAAAAAAAGAAGCTGGGAATTCAACCACCAAAGTAGATATTG
>JBDJHY010157676.1:0-12695 GCA_039654485.1 Withania somnifera
AATATTATAATAACTCTTGTATATTCGTAGTAATTTAAATTTAAACTATATAATATATATTTTGTATTAATTAAACGCGTCTAATTTTATTTTTTTAAAACAAAATCACTATTCACGACTAGTTGGCTCGGATACTGTTTAGGTGGGTTGGGTTGGTCCGAATCAATCATTTTGGATCGGATTGGCCCGACCCGGATTGACCCGGTCCGGAATGACCCTTGCCCGTACCGGAGCCCGGCCAGTCCCAGGACCCAGCGGTCCGGACGAGATCGGACCAGCCCGGTTGCCAGGTCTAGATACATGTAACTTTCGTATAAATTAATTTCTTATAATCATGTACTTTTGGGGTGGCCCAAATATTGTATTTCACAATTTACTTGTATTTGGAGTATACAAAAGATGATCGTGCCTTGCATTATCACCCCCTTGCGGCAGGGATCTATTTATATGATAGTTTTCGGGTGCATTGTTTCCCTTACAAATATGAGATGAGTCGATCTATCCCTAAGACTAATTTACTAGTTGAGATTTTGATAAAATTCATGCTTGATAAATGTCAAAAGTGTGTTACATGTCAAAGAGCATTGTGGGTCAAGAAAGTGTTTAGTTCATCATATTTATAACTCAATATAGTTTAAATGAAAAAGAATTATAACCGCTCTTGTACTATATGCTTAGGTGAATTTTGTCCTCTCGTAATAGTGGGATATTTTTTTTATTCTCACCATTAAAAGAGTGGCACACATTTATCTTTACATTTTTTTTGAATTCCTTATTTCAAAATCCAACAGACAGTACCTAATAACAATAAAAATCCATTTTAGCTTCTTGTATGTATCAGCATTCAACTTTACACGATTAGCAACAAACAATGTTTATTGCGGTGTTTCTTGACGATAGTTTCCGTGCATGTTTAATGTTTTGTTTTGAAGTATACTTGTAAGGAAAGTTGTATTGTGACTAGTAAAATCAGTCTTATGTTCCTTTCTTGTTGTATGTTGTGTGCAATAAATTTTTAAGAGTGGTCATAAAAACTTTTAATTCCAAGGAAAGTATTATTTTGGAATGACCTAATTGGAAGTAGCAACCCAATTTGACACGATGGGAATATTATATTGAGTCGAGTATCAATACTTGGATGCTTCATTTATCAGCATGCAAGTTAGTCACTACAAGAAAATAACAACATTGTGTCGGAATATTTGAGATGGAAAAATCTGTCACAAACTATCACGCTATTTTGACGGATTTAAGACAGATTAATCTTATTTGGATGACTTTTTTTAAAAATTCCTACAAAAAACTCTGCTAGTGACAGAATTGTAATAAATATTTAATATATTTTTTTTTGTGACAAAAAGCCCCATTAGAAAATTATAGTAAATGAGGACAAGTAAAGTTATGTTGTCACAATCTGTAACACCTTAAAAACCACCCTAAAACATTTCTAATACTTAACAAAAGAAGTGGGAAAAGATTCATTGAAACGTGGAACTATTCAGTTCCCACGGAAGTAGTCCACGACCCATCAACCGGTTCCAACTTTCTATAGCAATGTAACCCTTTGCGGATCTTTCTAGCCTTCTAGACGTTCGTGGTTGATTGAATTTATGTTTGTAAAGATTAGAAGATTAGATAGTACTTATTGTTTTGCGGCCAAGCTGATAGAGTTGTTTTATTCTTTATTTTGAATAAAGCCATACCAATGAGATGTTCTTTATTTTATTATTGTTATTTTCGCTAGGGATATTGTTCTAGTAGTTAACATCTAGTGTATAGTGACTTTCATATAGATGTTGAGTTAGAATTGAATATTGAGTTTTCATTATTTGATGTGAGGTCCAGTGTTGCTTTTATTATTCTTGGATCTGCTTCCGTCAAGTGATATGAGTATAGTATGCATGGTACAGGTGGTTTATCCAAGGTTTCTAGGGAAACTTAGTGGATAAGAATGCCTATCATTCCTGGGGGTGACTCTGGGGCGTGACAAGCTTGGTATCAGAGCTTTATGTTTAAGTGTCCTAGGATGTCTGAAAGCTAGTGTTAGGTAGAATTTCCTTTATGGATGTGAAGCGTGCCACACTTATATCTAAAAGGGTACTAAGCATTTATAATTTTTTTTCTTTATTCAAGTCTTAATTAGTGTTGTGGAGTTTAACTCCAAGAAATCTCTTCCGACTTATTCTTTACGTGTTTCAGATCATGCTGCCTAGAAGAGCTCTAATTTACAAAGTATGTGGATCGAAATTTCAGAAACCAGGATCAGCCATATCAGACCCTCAGTCTTTGGCTGTCTTGTAATTCAGCCCCAACGCCAATTCTTATTTTAGTGGTGATTGTATAAGTCGAAGGGAGTAGTTGAGATGATGGAGAGGTTAGTTTTATGGTTGGTACTAGAAGGTACTAGAGATAGCATGTTGTATTAGAATGATCTTAGATCTAGAATGATAGAGCTAGAAGAGTAGAAGTTAGAGTGGAGCATTCTTGTTAGGTAAGGTAAATAGTCAGATGTTATGTACTTATTTGGGAGTAGTGGGATGGTATATCCTTATGGGTTGACTAAGGAGTAATAGGTTAGTATTGGCTGTATGATCGTGTGAGGAGGATAAGAGGTTAATAGTTAGGGAGGCTTAGATTTTGAGGTGGAAGTATGGTAAAGTTTCATGTAGGCTCGAATCTGTTAGGGTGGATGATTGAGATATGACTATGTTCTTGCTGAGTTTCGTAGATCTAGTGTTATCCAGGTTGTGACGTAGTAGTTGTAAGTTTGAGTATTGGTGAGAAGTCGTATTTTATATGTGCTTAGTATTGATAGTAGGCTTAAACTCTAGATTATTATTCTAGTGTGAGTTATTGTAGTATGAGGGTGGATAAAGGATTGAATCTATGGTAGAGAGAGTGTTAACTTTTGAGTGTTAGCCACAGGGGAAAGAGGGAGAGTTAAGAAGTTATTTTAGAAAGGAGTCCTAGAAAGAATCTAAGTGTGAATGATTGTATTCATTTAGGAAGAGGTTATCATTCTGGTGTATATTGGGTATCTGACCTTGCAGAGCAGTTAGTTGTAGCCTAATATAAAGAAGATGTCCTCAGACTTAGAATTTTTATCTTTTGTCCTAAGGGGGAGATGGTAAGATAAGAAATTGGTCTAGTCTTTTAATCCTGATAGTGAGCAGTCCCAGCATAGAACTATGATCTTATGACTACCTATTCGTGCCCTTTTGTAGTCTTTGTACTCCAGTCAGCTTTAAAGGTTCGTGGCATGCTCTTGTTTATGCACCTTACAAGGTTTATGTTCATGTTCAGTTTATAGAGTGAGAAGCAATTGCTTCAGAAAACTTCATAATCTTTCTTATAATGTAGATACCCAGTCAGCTTATGATATCAGCTATAGAGTTTCTAGTAGGATTCATAAATCCAGTTCTTGTTATGCTTTAACTGTTCAGTGTATTTTATGACTTCGGTTTTGGACCCTAACTTGAGTGCCGAGAGTGTAGTAATGACGTATCTCTTTCTTGTAGTGATGTCCAGTTCAAACTCCATGTATGAGTTCCAAGGATATACCTTGATCCGTAATTCTTATGGTTTGTAATCGTATCCTATTTCCTCTGAGTGATCCCATTCATAAGTATTAGATGATACTGGAAGAATCTTAGTAGATGCTAAAGTGGAAGACGGTGTATGCCCAACTAGTGGTAATTTTTGTGGGTCTTTATCACCTAAGGTGTTAAGTGTTCTTGTAGTAAGCGTTTAGAGATAATGATTTCAGTGATGCTAAGAAAATCCATAGATGGTCTAGTTTTAAACTCCTAGGAACCCATGTAGTGAGTATATTAATAGGCTTGAATATTTTATGGATAAATGTGTGAATGTTTATGGTACGTGTTTAGTGACTCATTGATTTGAAGCTTAAGGTTTAATGCTCTAGGATAAGGAGAAGTAATTTTCTTGTGGATATGGAATATTGAATCTTATGGCTTAGACTAGCATGATCATCTTACTAGTAGTAACTTGTACCAAAAATTTAGGCTTGATTACAATAAGCGCATATGGTTAGTCTTAATAGTTTGTAACTATTAGTACCCTCATGATGATCATAGGTTCCAATAGATGAGTAGAGTGTGTTACAAAAGAAAGTATAGTTAAAGTGTTCTTGCTAAGTTAGAGATGTTTATTGTATTCTTCTTTTTACCATTCATATATATGTTTCATGTCAGATAAATTCAAATTCAAATGAGTCTTATGTCCAAGCACATACCTTCCCTATTTTATGAGACTAGATCAGATGGATAAGATGTTCAGGTGATATTAGTAACTTCTACCTAAGAGGTCCCTATGAGCTCGTACATCATTATGTCTTTATTGAGTGTTTTCCCCCGCAGTGCTCTATTGATGTACTCCTTAGTATCTATATAAAGTCTTTCACGACGCTATGATTTAATTGATAAGCACCTGAGTAGACCCAAGATGATATGTTCAAATTCAGTTTAGTTCAAGCAATTGTTCTCAGTTTCATGTTAGTTTTATTTTAGTCTAAGGTAAATAGACTCTCTATTCAACTCTTCTTGTGAGTGTATGATGCATGTATCCTATAGCATTGCATGAGTCTATTGAGTGTATTCATGCATGACTTGATAATACTTGATGTCAGTTGAGGTATTAGTTGCATGAGTCCCCATTTGATCATTTATGTGCTACTTGATAAGTTTCGATGTTGAGGTCAGGTATTGTATAGTTGCATGTTTGATAATTGAGTTGACGTTGATTTGTTGAGTTGTTTTCATTCTTCCTATAATCTTATAGACTATGTTTCTAAGACTAATCTTTCATTCGAGGGCAAATGATCTCAAAGGGGAGATAATGTAACCCCCTTAAATTTGAGCCATAATTTAAACCGTTCTATACACGTTATTAAGTCTAAGTCCTATGAATTTCCACTTGACCCTAGGTAATAAAATCATTCCTAAAGTGTAGAAGTGTTTTCCATGATTTGAGGTCTTAAGGAACTCCTAGCGCAAAAGTTAAGTTCAAGACATTTCTACCATTGTAGTTTTCATATCGTTTCATACATGGTTCAACTTTAAATGATCATATCTCCTAATATATGAGAAGTTATTTGACTCATAACCTATTCATATAAAGGTCTTTGAGTCCAGTTTCCAATGCAACAAACTGTGTTTCATTTTGAGTTTGGAGTAAGAAATTATGTCCACTTTAGTAAAGTAGACCATTAGAAAGTGTGCCATATTTAATAAGGAGTGTGCAGAAAAAGTTGACAAAGAGTAAATGTGGAAGCCACCAAAGTTGACAGAGTGTAAATGTGGAAGCCACCGTGACATGTTTGAAAGGTTTCCTCAATGGCAACCATGACACGGTTTCCGCCATGGTTAAGTGTTCTTTTGTACAATTCTTTCCCCCGTTATCGCAAGGCTATTTCCTAAATTTTTCATCTCTTAAATGATTAATACGACGTGTATTTAGGCTAAAAAATACATGTTATTAATGCCCCAAACACTTATCCAATCCATTCTACACTTAATCAAATCAAAGCAAGGTTCCTCTCAAATCTCTCAAGAGGCAAGGTTAGGGTTCTTTTACAAAGTTCGTCTTGTAGAAGCAAATTTATCAACTTTACTCTATCAAAGTTCTTTAATTGAGGTATGTGAGATTTCAACAAGGACTTATTTCATCCTTGTTCCCCAAAACCCTTTTCAAATAAGTTTTTGAAGATGCAGGAGCATGTCAGGGTTCTTATCTAATTCTATAAAGTAAGATTCTTTGAGTTGATTTACTTGATGTTTTGATTTATAATTATGAATTTTGCATATTAATTGCTAAATTAATGAAGTCCTCATGAGTTAGCATGTTTTGAAATTAAAGTAAGAAATATGAAAAGAGTTTGAAGGTGAGTCAATTAATGATTTCAAAGTTTACTCTTAAACTTTAATTAAGCATTGAAGTGTCATAGTTATTTAAATTTTTACATGGCTTTGAGTATGAACATGAAATGTGTCAAAATTGAATATTTTGGCTAACTGAGCCTTATTGAAGAGACGCTTTGAAAGTATGCTTTACGTAATTTTAATATTTGAGGTGATTATTGAAAGTGTCAAGATTGATGATTTTACATGGTTTTAAATCCATTTATGAAGCATGTTTAAATTTAGAAATTTTGGCTAATTAAGCCCAATTGAAGAGAAGTACCGATGTTTATGCTTAACTTAATAAGCTGAGAGAAAGAATGTTAATGAAGAGTCATAATTGAGTGAGCTTACCTTAGAAGTTCTATTTATTAATGTTGCATGTTGATTAGTTGTTTCTAACAAGGGAACTCCACTAATCACGAGAGAGTTGAATTCGAAGAAAAGATAATATATAAATAACTAAAATAATATTTTATTGGAGTAATATTAGCACCGAGAGGATGGGTAGGAGGACCTTCTAGTCCAAACCTATGTAGCCTAACATAGAAATTATTTTTGGCCCAATAAGTGTGCCCGTAGTCTAGTTGGATCCACTAAACTTTCCCTTTGGCAAGGTTAGGAGCCTCTACAAAGAGGGTAATATGTGGACTTAATTGCTTTATGCCTTGAGGTTTGACAATTGTAGAAACTCCTAGAGAAGTTAAAATTGAATGTTTTGAAGAAAAGTAAAACTGACGATTTTGAAGAGAGAAGAAAGTGAAAGAATATTTTTAACTGAAGCCTTATCTTTTGTTAAAATGAAGTTGACCTATCTAACTGAGTTTACTTTTATTCTTGAGATTGTAAGGCTTTTTATTTATTTTCATTGCAAATTGTTAAATTGCTTAAGGGTTTTGGAAGTTGAAGCTTTTTGAATTTATATCAGAGAGTCAGAATTTAAAACTTGATTTAAAGATGATGAGTCTGAAGAAATTAATGATCTTGAAGGTCAAAATTTTAAAATGATATTAATAAAAAATGTGTACTTATTGCTCTATTGAAGTTGAGTATTTAAGTTGAGTATAATATAATTGTTCATGCATTTTATAACCATGTTGTTTATTATCGTAGCATGTTCTATATGATCACATACTCAGTACATTTCATGTGTTGACCCCATACTTCTTATATTAATGTAACCCTATACAGATCCTTCTAGCCTTCCAGACGCTTGTGGTTGATTGGATTTGCACTCGTAAAGATTAGAAGATTGGTTAGTCTTCATTGTTTTGAGGCCAAGCTGATAGTGTTCTTTTGTTCTTTTATTTTAAGTAGATCCAAACTGATAGAGATGTTCTTTGTTTTATTATTGTGAGGCTAGATAGGGATATTTTCCTAGCAGTCAATGTCTAGTGTATAGAGTCTTAAAGACAGATATTGAGTTAGATATTTATTGATTTACTTCTCTATTATTTGAGGCGAGGTCCACTGTTGCTTTTATTATTCTTTGTTCTATTTTCACAGAGTTATATGAGTAGAGCTATGCGTGGTACAAGTGGTTCGTCCAAGGCTACTAGGGCAACTTAGTGGATAAGGATTCCTTTCTTACATAGGGGGAGACTCCGGGGAGTGAGTAGTAAACATAGTTGTTGCCTTTCCTTCCCTTACCATATTTTGGTAAATATGAGAAAAGAAGATGTCCATACGATTCTTCATGTCAGCGACCATATTTGGGGCACACTTAGATAGTCAGGTGAACTTCATCCCATATTCGGCAACCATCATAGAGCCCCGGTCTAGACTTAGAAACTCCCTTATCTTCTCACTTTCCTTTGAAACTCAGCCCAAGTAAGATAAGTTGCATTTTCTAACCTATTCATCTTCCATTGGTTAAACCAATCTAGATCCACATCATTCAACTGGTACATGACCAAATCCATCCTATAAACCTCTATCACTGTTATGATGTCACACACCCTCTTGACCTATTCAATGAACCTTTCTAGATCATCTCATACCTTAGAACTATGGAAGACTGGGGGATGCACTGGAGAAAGTCTCCAACTCTGGCCGCACCAACATCCCAAACAACTGGTTGAATGGCTGGAGATGCTATATGAGTCTGGGAAACAACAGTTGGGTAATCAAGTGCATCATGTTGTGAAATTCAGTATTTGTGATATTTCGTTGTTCAGGAACTGGCAGATCCCTATATTATTGATCTTGATTCCTTACTTGACGAGATAGTTGTATACATGGAGGCATGAGCTGAAATGTGTAAAGCACAAGTTGAAAATGAGAATTAAAGTTAAAATCCAATGCATGAAATAAGACATAAGACAAACGGGAATTTCCTAAACATTTAGTAGCCTCTTAGTTATAAGTTTGTCAATTCACAGCAATAAAAGAGACTCTACTGACGTCAGATTTTAGACATCCCAGGAAAATTGAACCTAAAGCTCGAATACCAAGTTTGTAACACCCTGGAGTCACCCATTTGGAGCCACAAGGCATCCTTAGCCACTGAGTTGCCTCCGCTGCCTCGGATGAACCTGTGGCTCAAGCTCCTCTATGATCAATTACTCATCAGTGAAAGCATAGTACAATAATAAAGTCTCAAGTACTAAATCATCTCACATATCAAAGATAAATATGAATAATAATGAAAACTTTAAATCAAATACCACTACATCATTTGTTTGAAAGCCTCTAAGTACTGACATACTAGAATGCTAGAAAAAGTCCTCTGCTAACCTTAGAATAAATAAAATATGTGCATCAAAGACTAATGTTCTCTGATAGAAATAAACCAATAGTTGAAATATTATTGATCCGTAGGAACTCACCAAATATCTATAAAACTAAATATAGTAGATCTGGTCAATCTTGAGCTTAAGGATGTCTGGCTTGACCTACATGTAAAATCATGCAGTAAAAGATTATGCAGTCAGTACATCAAATATACTGAGCGGGAGAGGGACAATGAAAATTAATATCAACGTGAACAATATCAGTATAACTCAATCATGAATGATTTATGCAATACATGATCAATTCAGTTCAAATTCATTTATTCAAGAAAAGAGTTAAATAATTCTGATAGTGCTAGAAACATTCCCCATTTCAAATTATAAGTAGTAAATTCAAGTATGAAATTTTACCATCTATGGGAGGTTCTATAACTACGTATAAGACAATGTGATCAGCCATGAAATTCATCAAACTACCAGGTTAAAGGAGTACCTTGCCCCGCCACAAGCTTAGTACCTAAAAAGTAATCTACTTGATCCAACTAAGCGAGTTTATCAGAATAATGCCTTTTAGGAAACATGTCATCCTATAGTTGGAATCATATTCATGGGATCAGGTCTTTCAATCAATCATTTTGGTACTAATACTACTCACAAAACATACTATTGCTTATGAACTGACCAGTTTAAAATAATTTAAGTGAAAAACTGATCAAATAACATGTCTGAGCCTCTCTCAGAAACTGCAATATATTTTCTTATTTTAGTGAAACCACGTCTGGCCTAAAACTTAGGAAAAAACTTAAAAAACTTCTCAAATTACATAATTTTACTCAAAGCCCCTTTTATGACTCAAGATAGTTTAAACTTTCAAGTTTGAACAAGTTAAGTTCATCATTTTCCAAATCTTAATGATAATTTAATTTAAGCATGAAACATTATATAATAATGCATGAATTTATAGAAATCATTCAATATCATCGTTGGAACATAGAAATAAAGAAATTTCACTATATTAGAATTGTAAGTTAATAATCCTAGCAAGATCAGTTATGAAAAACTAGAGTTGAGGCACAAGGGTGGAAGAATTCCCTTGTTCATAAATCTACATACATGAAACTAGGAAGAATTCTTGGTTGAATTTTAAAGAAGAAGACTGCCCCTTGGAAACCCTAGTTCCCTTGTTCTTGAGGGAAACAAATCAATTTTTTCTACTTGTTTGATTGTATAAAGAATAATGAAGTAATCAAAGGAGTTAGGATTTTATATTAGTGTTTGTTAAGCCTAAAATGACATAGTATAATTTATTAAAGAGTGGGGAATGAGAAAAAATCCATGGGAAAAACGAGTTTAAAAATTAACTAAAAGCTCTCCATGAATGGGTCGGTGGCTCATCGATCATCCTTGAAAATCGGCTCCCCTTGATAGTTTTGCTGGATATCTTTAAGGTCCATTCGATGGACCATCATCTCATTCTATGATCTATAGAATGTATCATGGGGTTATTCTACCCTTGAAATTTTAGGAGGGGTCCAATCTCACGACTCAAATGGAGAACTATCGAACTAGTTCATGGTCCGTTGAGGGGATCATCGAATAAATAAAGGAGGCTTCACAGTACCAGTTCGACGGTCCATTCCACTATCTATGAAACCACTTCATGTCCATGGAACAGTCCATGAACCTGGCTAATTTCATATTTCCATGAAATTTCACATACACTCTTTGTTTAGACCTCTCAACCTCTAGTATGATTTTCAATGTGTTACAAATATCTTTTACATTTCCATGAATATTTAGAATGATTTTTCTTTTTGTTAAGTGTATGAAAAGATGCATGTACCAAGAACTTGTTTGGGACTCACTCATGGGATCGTAGCATCGTGTTGCATCCAAGGATTAGCCTCAGAGTATTATAAAAAGTTGGTATCATAATCCATGGTTTAAGTGTCCCTAGGTATGTACGAAATCATATTTAGTTTAGTATCTCTTATGGGTATGTTGCGTTCCACACTTATAATGGAGAGGATATAGAAAAAGTCTCACTTTTTTCATGTCTTCGATCGTGCTATGGAATCTAACTCTAAACATATGCTAATTCATACTTTAATTCTTTAGATAATCATGCATCCTGTTCATAGGGTTACAGCTAACAGGGATCCTAGTCGTCCTACCAGAAATACATCCCCACCAGCTCCAGCCGCTCAACCCTACCAAGGCATCACTGCAGAATTCCCAGATACCATGTAGTTATTGGCTCAGGAAGTTACTACCCAAGTCAACAACTAAGCTGACATTCCCATAGTCCAGTCAAGGACACTGCTGCTACTAGAGTTTGAGATTTTCTCCCGATGACTCCCCATGTTTAGTGAGTCCAAGGTTAAGGAAGATCTTTATTTTTGGACGGATTGGTTATGATCCTTGATGTCATGCAAGTGAGAGGGGAAGAGAGGATTGAGTTGGCATCCTACAAACTCAAGGATGTGTCTCACATTTGGTATACTCCGTGAGAGGAACGAAGGGGTGCTTGTGCATGACTTGGGAATGTTTTGTAGAGGCCTTTCATAATAGATTCTTCCTAGGGATTTTAAGGAAGCTAAGGCTGAGGTATTTATGAATCTTCGACAGGGTTCTATATCTGTGAAAGAATATGGCTTAAAGTTCAGTCAGTTATCCAAATATTCTCTATAGATGATGGATGATCCTAGGCCCCGCATCTGCAAATATGTTTTGATTATTAATAACTTGGTGAGCAAAGAATTTAAGACTGCTAAGCTTATTGAGGACATGATATCTCCAGACTCATGATGCATGCTCAACAGATGAAAAAGGAAAGGTTGTAAGAGAGGGTGTAACGACCCTCATGGTCGTTTATGAGAATATTTGATTTTTTTCCATTCTAGAGCATCTCAGTAGCTATCCTAAGTTATTTATGACTTGCCGGGAAAGGTAGTTTAGATCCCTGGTGGATCGATTGAGAAATATCTCAAATTAGCTATTTTAGAGCCTAATACTTAGTATTCATTGACCAAAGTCAACATTCCTTGAAGACGAGCTCGGAATTAAATTTTGACAGTTCCATTAGCTCTAGAATGCCAAACAAAGTCAAGATTGACCTTAAGTTTGTGTTTTGTAGTTTTCATTTGCGATTTTTGCTCATTAGTTAAGTTTAAGGCCTAATTTCGAGCTTGGGGGGGGTGGTATTTTGGTGTTTGGAGTGTTGTATTGGAATTACAACACTTTCATCAGACCCATAATGGTGAATTTAGGCTAATTTGACCCTTGGTATGCTTTCCAAGGTGTTCGTGCTTGATTTGAGTTGTTATATGGAAAGTTGGAAGTTTTATATTTTTTGCTAAGTCTTTATTGGGGGTCATTTTCGCTCATATGACCTTCCATGCCAATTTCATCAATTCTGGAATGTGTTTTCACATAAAATACATTTTTGGTTTTTTAAATTTTGACTCCGTTCAATTTATGAACCTCTGGTTGAAATTTTTTGTTTTTTCTTTTTTTATGCATGCACATATCGATTTATCAGGGATTGATAAATTAGAAACTTTACCGATATATCAAATATTTTGTTGATAAATCAGTACCTACCACTGTCGTTGATAGTCGCCTAAGGATGCCAATTTATCGACATGTTTTTCATAATTCGGTATCTTCTGTAGTTGCTAGTCACCAGGGAATGCTAATTTATCAAGTACCCGATAATAATACTTTTATTTGTTTTAGCCTATGCTTTCAACCCTGGCACCAGAAAATATCATTTGACTAATTAATGCTGGACTTGAAACCGATTCCATTCGACAGTGAGTACGGTCGCTGATACTTGAGTCCGTCATCGTACGATAGTTAGTACAACTTTTTAACACTTATCACGCTTACTGGTTGTGGAGACTTGATGATACCCAATCTATTGAGGATATTGGTGATACCGTTATATTGAGGCATTGTACGTCATGACTTACGGAGTACGCTTCATGCTATCATTGTTATGAGGCATTGGATGCTTGTGAGACCCTTGAGGCTCTATGATTTG
>JBDJHY010157685.1:0-12695 GCA_039654485.1 Withania somnifera
TTAAAAATCACTTCCAAAGATCAAAAAAAAAAAAACTACCTAGGAAATACCAACAATTTTCAAGCTTAGAATGATCATTAATGAAGGAGAGTTTAAGAGGAGAAGGTTGGAGTTTTGCATGACTTAAATAGGTCACCTAGGCCTTCAGTGCAAACACAACTATATGGGTGTGAGCATGGACACCAGAAGGAATATGCCTCCGTGAATGCGGTGATGTAAACATGATCAGGTAGTATGAACAAGGTTAAGGGGCACCAGATGACACCAACTTCAAATTTCAAGAATTTGATCTGTTTTTCACTTATGATGTGTTCGGAGTTGAAAAAACTGTAACCAGAGAAGCTTTTAAAATGTTTTGACCAAAGTCAACTGAAGAAAAATATACACTAAAAAAGCTAATCGGCCTTAAAAAATGAGCACGGCTTCCTCAAGAAGAATACCAATAAACCTACCAACCCAATTTTAAAATTTCGGAGCTGATGGAAGTGTTAAAATTCTAATATGTGGCTCTAATAATTGAAAGTTGAACAAAGTTAAACTTCAAACTACAAATGAACTGAATTTCCAAAAACTATCTCAAAACATAACCGAAAACCTCATGACCTAAACAAGAGTCATATATACCAAAGTCCATATTCCAGAGCTAAAGGAACTATCAAGATTTAATTCTGAGACAGATTATTGATAAATCACTCTCGAGTTCCACTATTATACATTCATTTTAGGAATTTGTGATAAAACACTGATGAACTATTTGGAAACCAGACTAACAGTCCCAACAAGTCTTAAATAACTTGGGTAACTATAGGAAAGCTCTAAATTCTAGAAAAACGCAATGACACAATAATGGCTAGGGTGGTTCATTGCAATATTCCCATTAAAAGGAATTTCATTTGTGAAAGTCAAGGAGTAGGAAATGCATAAAGGCTCAAATAGATGAGGATATATTAGGCTTGCAAACCTCTAATTCTCAGCTAACCTCTTCCATCGTATAATGCGTCAATAGAACCTTTGCCACAAGAATCCCTTTGGGTCTTCAATTTACCAGAATCTCTACAAACAAGGCTACCAACTACACCACCACTACCAGGACCACAACTAGTTGAACTGATGCTTATTGAAGCGTAGAAGAAGAGTATGTGATATAATGCCAAGAATCAACACAAGAGGAACCAACTGAAGGATAAGATCCTTGGGGGAAAATCTAACTGACTAGGTGACCTTATCACAACCTGAAGGGTTACAAATATCCTAAGAATAAGTTGAATGCCTACAACCCATGATGGTATCTACAACCACCTACCAGCCCTACCACAGCACACAAAAACCAACCAACAGACGATACGCAAATAACCCCTTCTGAGTAGAAAACACCTGAGCTGATAAGAAAATAAACAACCTGTTTAACCCCCGCCATAGAAGAAATACTTCCAACAACCTCCAAACCATGACCAAAACTTTATTCTCAACAACATCCTCTCGCAGACAACTAAAGCAGACCAAGCTGACTTACTATCATGAGATTCAATGTCCAAGGCTAACTGCTACTGCAGAACTGAAAAGGGAGACCAAGCTCCAACCACTCACACAACACAAACTATCCCCCAAACCTACTCCTCAGAGCATATCCCCACAACACCATAAGTCATTACCATCTATCAAGAGAATCCCTAACTATTGATAGTAGAAACAACAACAGAGTTAAAAGCACAAGTCCACACTAAACTAATCATTGAACAAAGAACCTTTCCTAGCCCAACTGCTATAAACCAACACAATCTTGCCTTACCGTCCAACCCAGACTTCCACTGCGACACTCTATGAGATAGGAGAAAAACTAACTAATAATCCAAGCTCAATATTAATAACATATCCCAACAAGAATGGGACCAACAACTAAATTACAAAAAAGACCAAGTCTTGCATGAGCTACATTAGAGCTAGTTGAAACCACGAGACCAACATACACCCAAAGAAAAAAAATTGTTGAGGCACCACATTCCTAATCCACAACTAAAAAAAAAAATCCACTTAATAGGGTAGTTATACATCCATGATAATGGATATAGATTTTTCCCTAAAGAAACACAATCGAGTGATATAGGAGGAACAAAAGCAAAAGAATAATTTAAGATAAAAAGATTAGGAAATGAGTAACTCCTTGACAACCAATAAAATCAAGGGAAAAAGAGTGGAAGAGGAAAAAGCCACCTTATTACACAAGTTCTACCGATACTAGTACCCAAGAAAACAACCAATAAATGAAAGGTGAAGATGCTACAACCAAGTGGAAAAACACCCAACCATCGCATAACATATACTAGAAAGTACAGAAAAAAGCATGAAACACAATTAGAAAGAGAATATGATTGAAGAACCAACCTCTAGGCTGGTAAGAAAGATAGAACCTTACCAATGAGTTCCTAATAGGTCCCAGTCACTCAGTAGGGGTACGTTAGGCAAGACTAAGGTAATAATAGTGGTGAAGCAGTATAGAACCACATAAATAGGAGGTTAAACCGTACATGCCTTGGAAAACCACCATAAGTATCAAAAAAAAAAAAACAACAATTCAACCCAAGTGCTAGTCTACCCATAAATACAAAAACTATCCTCATTATCTACCACTAAATGGAATCCTCTCAAAAGGAAACACATGAATGATAATAGCAAGAAAGGCATGAAACAAGGGTAAAAGCACATATCTAACAAATAGGATACAATAGACTTAGCCAACAACAAGAGATGCAACCTAGGTGCAACAAAAGAAACAACACAATAATGCATCATATGATAACCACAGGCCAAAAACAATAACACAAGATAAAACCCATGATTCAACACAAAATAACACCACTCCCCCCAGCATAAATAGAACACATAAAAGAAACACCAAAAATGCAACTAAAATTTAACAATGAAGCACCTAGAATACTCTAGGGGCCAACCCAGTACCTTCCACCTCATCACTGCCAAAAGAATGTGAATTTTATAAAAGGATCCACTGACCGAATTGATTAAAATATCTGCAAATGGGCACTCTCAAGACTAAGAATCAATCATTTGGCAAGAAAAATTTAGATTGCCATGACCAACACCCTCTCTAACTTCCTACTGAGTCAAAGCTACAAGTATTAGTATTTGAATATCCCTGTATCGGTGGTAATCCCAGGCCTAGTTCCTAAAACCCCCCCACTTATAGCAACCCTCAAAGATCCTGTTCCTAGATGCACTGTAGAAGTCAATAGAAAAATTACTAGATTCACCACACTAGAAATACCCCTTCGAATAGCTACTCCTAGCACATTTGTTAGGCACACCCATATGGCCTCCATGAACCTAAGATCCTGAATGCATATCAAGATATATCTAACCTACATCATGGCTACTCTAACAAATCTTCTTTGCAGGATAAACCTCTAGAGCATGTCCCATCACTTGAGCAAGTTTGGTTGGTCAAGAAAGGCTCTCACAACCCATCCTACCTAAGGCTAGAACATCACTACCTCCCTCCAAATAGTGGGGCCTTAGACCACTGCCTTCATATACCTCAAAAAAACTCTTTCTAAAGTCATCACCTAACCTAAAACCTAATCAAAGGTACCTCCAATTGCTCAATAATCTTGTGATTCCAAATAGAGTTGCAAAATTAGCCCCCTAACCAAGCTCTATACTTGGTGATGATTCATGGGGATTAGCACATGGGCATGATGGACCAACTCTTGAAATTTGGCTGCTTTATATGATACATACATAGAACCCTACTAGCGTAGGCCTCCCCTACTAGATAAGGCTAATAAAATCATCCCTAACCTACAAACTTCTGGAAGCACCCACTAAGAATACTAGAGTAGGCCTCCCCTCCAATCCACTCTTGGAGGTTGTAACCATAATATCGTGAAGAAAAAGTGGTACCTTATCTTATACTGGAACCTGACTTTTCTCGAGACTTTGTGGCAGATGAGGTGCATCTATGGTGCCTAGCACTGACTCTCACATCACGACCTGAATCTGACTCTTAATTGGACCTCTAGCAATGGGAATGGAAACCTAGATGGCATCCACCAAAGGCCTTTTCCTAGACATTTGAAAAGAGAAAAGTCAAGTAAGACCTTAAGAAACCAATATAAACCCAATGCATGAGAAATATGCAAGAATTAATTATTTCCTAGTAGTTCCTTGTTGTCTCCCAAAACAAGCATACAGATGTCTATGCACTAATCCGTATGACTCTACTAGATACCTTCCTTTGTACTAAATATACCAGCGAACCTAAGTTCTGATATCACTCTTTCATGACCCCAAACTCATGTCATGATGACACATACAAAATACCACATATAGGAAAGACTACCCTATAGCCAAGAATGATAAGAAACAGGTTGTATCTAAAAGAGCAAAATATAAAATATAAAGAAGAGAAGAACATAATAATAATATATGTACAATAGCACCAACTATTCCCAAAACATGGTAGTAAATACAAGTTAGAGTACAAACTGAGATAAACAATACAAAATAAAAATCGTCTTTGACGACAAACAGAGATAGAGCTTATATTGATGGAGTAGTGCAGCTCGAATACCATGAGATCTCCAGGATTTTAAAGACTATAAAATACTATATAGCATGAGAAACCTCCTCAATGATAGCCCATACTAGGTCCTGTATCAAGAAAAATATGCAAAAGTGTAGTATGAATACTAATAAAAATAGGTACCCAATAGGAATCATAGGTTAAAAAGGTCTAGATCAGATACAAATAATGCAACAACAAGTTCTATCCTAGTAAGCTACATAGGGGGAAACATTTAAAACAAAGGAAAGGTCTAAGCAGTAGTGAGGTAGATAAGGGAAAATAAACTAACCAGAAGGCGATATAAGAAAGAGCTAAAAAGGTAATCTGTGAAGTAAGGCTACACACCTGACTTTTGGTGGAATGGAGCAAAGTATAAAATGACTAAGAAAGTTAAATGACTAGATAACAAATATGAACAAAGATACATGAGTAATGTATGTAAGGAAATTTCTATAGATACACCACTAACAGGAGAATATCAACACCGAAGGTAAAACCAAAGATGACGCAACGCATACCTAGAACTCTAGTTTGGTAACTAACTAAGACAAGGGTTATGAACTACTAAAAGAACTAATAGAGGTGAAGTAAACTATATTAACAATAATAAGGAAATCAAAAGAAGAAAGATAATCACATAGAATAACAGATAAAAACCCTACCCGTTAGCTTACCCTACCAATAGGTACATTCAAATAAGCAAACTAGGAAAACAAAACCTACGGCATCCCATACTACTAGTAGGTAATCTAAGAAACCAAGAATCTATCTTGTTACCCTCGTAATCTAGAAAGGTACAAACAAGAGTGATAAGTATGCAATGTAATGGGGGTGGTAGTAGTGGTAAAGAAGTAACCATAGAACCCATATCCTTCTCTTTTATCTCTCGGCTTGGCAAGCAGGACACATGGGAGACCTCATTTGGATACCACTACAACTCGGTATACTCCTCTCCTTACTTTAACTGGCAACCTAAAATAGAAGGGCCAGTAAAACGTAATGGTTGGACCCGAACCCACATCTCCCACATTCCTAATGTCATACTCAAACCATATGTAGCTCAGTGCAACCATCGAATCACCAGTATCTTGGTGCACAAAAATCAATCCCAAGTCATGTACTATAGCTCATTCAAAACCAATCACGTCACCGAGTGAGGAATACTGTAGCATAGGTTACAATTTGAAAATAGAGTTCAAATATGTAATAAAATAGATCTATACCGGCATAGTGGTCATTGTAAGTATATGTATAGTATAAAAACCATTATTTTTATTTTAGGGAGTCTTCAATTACATATGTCAAAATAGATCCATAACAACAAGGTGTCTTGGAAAGTATACATAAAATAGAAAACTCTTCCAAGGGTTAGTCTAACAAAATTCCTGGTTTATTATATCAGGGCATCCCTCCCAATACTCAACTTCTACACTTTAAAAACTATCTAATGCATGATCAAAAGTAAGGTTATCTAGAAACTAGTAGTAAATCTTGTCAATTTGTTGCATTTCTAGTCCCGATGCTTTAACATGACTCAGTACTACCTCAAAATAGCTCAAGATAACTCTTACAACACTGATTAGTTCTTTAATTCTTCCTAGGTTTAAAAATAATTGAATACAGTTTCAGCATGTACTAATCATAATAATGAGTAAATCAAATACTAACATAAGCCGCGTAACAAAGAACAAATTTAGGAATGCATATACAAGTAATACCCAAACAAATGGTCTCTAGGGTTTAGGGACAATAATATGCCCAACTGGGTAACAAAAGCACCTCCTTATTAATAATGAATCAATCAAGGGTGGATAAGCAGATAAAATTTAAGGTGTTACATTTTATCGTGGAACCATACTATATGTAAGATGATAATCGATCAGTTACTAAGATAAGAAAGTATAACAAGGAGATAATGTAAAATAACATAAGCAGCGGAAACCAATCCTAACTTCCCACCTCATATACTAGCCAGTCACATCATAAATACTGTGTATGCACCCAGTCTAAATAAGGGAAGCAATAACCTACATGGAGGCTAGAGAAGATTTTGAATAAGAAGACAAAAGACAAAATCCACTGTATATCCTGAACAAGTTTGAAACTATAAAATTCAAAATGCACAATTCAAAACAAGAAGAATGAGATCTATATTGCTATATAAAATATTGGGTAAAAAATTAGACTAACACGAGCCCATGGGCCTCATATACTGGCGTTTGAAATAAAAAAATTGTTGGAGAATTAGCCATAGATAAAGGTACCTATGGTTAAAATTTGATATTAAATGGATAAGTAACGGACCCAAGAAATTTCAAGAATCAAGACGTTACAATTTAATAATTATACGCAAAATTAAGCATGAAAATGCGCCTAAAAAGGAAGCAATATATTAAAAATCACTTCCCAAACTCCCAAAGCAATTACCTAGGAAATACCAATAATTTCCAAGATTAGAATGATAAATAATAAAGGAGATTTCAAGAGGAGAAGTTGGAGTTTTGTATGGGGCTGGCCTTAAATAGGCCACCCAAGCCTCAGTGCGAACACGACCATATGAGTGCAAATGCAGAGAGAAAAAGGAATAAGCCTCTACAAACATGACCTAGGGAGTTAGGAAGTGGCCACGTGAATATGATAAAGGGGTAAAAATACGATCAAGGGGTAGCATATGACAATAATTTAAAATTTCAATAATTTGATCTATTTGACCCTCGGAATGGGTCTGAAGTCCAATGAAAGCAAACCATATATTCAATCCTCTTGAAAAATTAATTTCATATTCAATGAAATTGATGAAACAAACATCATATATATTTCTATTGATGTGTTGAACAGGGTCAATCATAGCTAAAGATAAGCTAAAAGGTCAACCTTGGCCTTCAAAACCAGCATGGTTTCCTTAGGAAGCATATCAATAACCTTACTAGCCCAAATTTTATATCTCAGAGCTAATATAGGTATAGAATTTTGATATGATGCTCCAACCATTGGAAGTTGACCAAAGTTATACTTCCAACTCCAAATGAACTTAATTTCCAAAAAGCATTTCAAAACACAATCGATAACCTTGGGACCAAAACCAAGAGTCATTCTGGACTAAATTCCACATTTTAGAACTCTTAAAATTGTCAAAGTTTGATTTTGAGATCCTTTTCTAACAAATCATTCTTAAGTTTCACTATTCTAAAAACTTCAAAATAGAGAATCTGAGATAAAATAACATAGAACTATTTAGAAATCAGACTAACAGTCCCAGTAAGTTATAAATGACTTAGGAAAGATACAACAAATCTCTAAAGGCTAGAAATGCACAAGGACACTGTAATGGCCCGGGAGGGTCATTTCAAATTTTCTCACACTCCTTAACTAGGGAAGAAATTTTTAGGAGTTTCTTAAAATTATTAGCTATATTATCAAAGTTCAGAGATAACTTCAAATATCTCTAGTCCCAATGAGGTTCCCAAAGAATGATAACAAATTTATCAATTACAAGACTGGGAGATCTTTAGAACATGCCAATAAACTATAAAGATGCATTTATGACTCAACCAGAAAATGTTATTTTGAACTACTCATGACATTAAAAAAAAAGTTAGTAGGAGTACCTAAAGACAATTGAAACAATGAAAAAATTCCTTCCAATTCCCCATCAAGTCATCCATTTTTCTCCTATCTAAAGTGATGTTAGGCTGCTTCATAGAGGTGCGCTTTGCTCGACCACATGATGAACATATTTTCTTGGTGAAAATGATATGTACGAAATCAGTATCTTATGTTTTCCAAATGTGATTCATACCTTTTTCATAGGAAAGAAATAACGTACTAAACACTATATCATTTTACATACCATGAGCATCTTTTTAGAGTTTTTTTTTCAATTTTTTACTTTAACCCCTAGTCAAAAGTGATTGTGTGACTACTAATTATTTACTTTGATCATAGGTACAAAAATTCATACATATCAAAACACCTGATTGGCATCCCTAGAGACGAAGAAAACAATTCCCAGCAAGTCACAAAAAAATTGAGATGGTCAAAAGTGGTATCTTATATTTTCTCGAAGAGGATCAACATATTACTTATGTGTAAAGGGATATTCAGTTATACACCATCTTGAACAAGGAAATGATGTATTAAATACAAAAGTACTCCTACCTATCATGAGCATATTTCAAGATTCTTTTCAAGTTTTTAACTTTAGTCCCTACCCAAAGAAGTGTTGTGTCTACTAATTATATACATTGAGTGCCACTGCAGGTGGATATCAGACATGAGAAAATATTCAGTCAGATGTGATGTGAACTTTCTATCTCAAATTTTTTGCAAGGTCTACTAGATACTCAAAACCGTCAGTGAGGGCTATCAAATTTATTTCATCATTAATGTATTGTAAAAGGAACTTAGAAGTCATATAATTACTATAAGTGGGACGATGTGAAAATTTCCAAAGTTCAAGATATCTCTTTTAGAGACGTCTAAGGGATATTATTAAGTCATCTACCTCATTATTAAGTGATAATTATGAGCCATCCACCTTATTATGGTGTGAAAATTATTGAGCCGTCCATCTTGTTATATTGAGACAACTATCAATCAATCTACCTCATTACAGTGTGACAATTGTCAACTTGTCCACTTCTTTATAGTGTGACAATTATCAGATCATTCACCCTATTTTAGTTGGAGTCATACCTCGATGAACCCCTTTATATCCTATCAATAGATCCTAGTCATACCCCTAGCAGACCAAATCATATCTTATTAATGGATCCCAGTCACACCCCGATAGACCAAATTATATACTATTAATAACCCCATTCATTTCTCGATGGTTCATCTCATATCCTAGTATTGGATCCAATATCTGCCCCTCCAATAAACATAGTCAACGAGAATCAGAAGTTGATATAACACTCGAGGTTTATCTATAAGTCACAACAATGTCCAAACTCAAACAATGAGCTAGATTACTTAAAAATTACCAGTTCGACTAGGGAGCAATATGATTATTGGTTTAGGTAGGGCAGTCAATTAATTTTGATTTCTTATTATGGTGATCTATAGACAGAGTGATGATGTTCTAGATTGGTTAAAATAAATTAATGTTGATCCACAAGACACACCAATATGGATGATGCAAAATATTTATCTAATAACAAAGAAAAAAATGTCATAGACAGTTGCATGGATCATTAGATTCAATTATCAAATACCATTATAATGGTTTCAAAGATAGTCAGATTCAATTATCAAAAATTGGCATACATGGTTGTGGGTACTATTAGATTTAATCTATTACGAACGTCCACAAATTCCACCCTATAAGGTGGTTATAGGGGTTGTCATGTTTATATTATCTGGTAAAATGTTATTTCCTAAGACAAGGGTAAGATAGGATGGCATGGGGTTGTCATGTTTATATTATCTGGTAAAATGTTATTTCCTAAGAAAGGATGGCATCATCTTCAATAGCCCACACACGTGGAGGTATGGTGAAGGAACTATCTCTCCTTATTAAATTACTTTATTACTAATAAATTCTATTTTAGATTTTGTTGAGAGCATTCAAGAGGATAAAATTCTTAAAACCATTACATACGGATTCAACATAGTATGGAAATTTACCAAAACCTTAAGAAATGGGTCATACTAGATCCATAACAAAATTGAAGAGAGTAATGTCTGCAAAAGTTATAAGTTAGACTATACTTTTACTATGAATTTCTTTAATGCTAATAAAGCTTGTCAGAATTTTTTGAGAACATTTGATAGGTAGACACACTTTTAGAATAAAATCTAATGTTGTGGCCACACTTTCAAAAGAAAATCTAAAATTATGGGTAGCCTGTCTTATTTGAAGGCTCCAAGGTATCCATTGGATAGAGAGATTTAAATTCTATCCAATAATTTTATTCAAAGTGAAGTGTTAAAAAGAGGTATATTATTGCATTTTATGGATGCAAGGTCTTAAATTTTTTATAAGATCAAGTCTAGACAGTTTGAAAAACAAAGTGGAGTAGAATTTGTAATAAGGTTTTGCATGGTGTCGCTAAGTAGGTCATGATCAATGAAAAGGTTATTTGAGAACTAAGGGGATAATATATATTCCCCATGTTAATAAATTGATTCCTATGATCCTTGATGAATCTAATAGATCAAAATATTTTATACATCCTGGTGTGATCAAGATGTATTATGGCTTGAGAAAACACTATTGTGGGGAAGGATGAAACGAGATATTACTGACTTTGTTGTGAGGTACTAGAATTGTGAACATGTTAAGCATAAGCACTAGGAGCCTGAAAGAACACTTTAGAGGATGCCCATTCCTAAATGGAAGTGGAAAGGGATATTAATGGATTTTGTGGTTGGTCTTCTAAATACCTTTGTAAAATTGACAATGTGGTTTAGCATTAGTTTGCAACTAAGTCTACACATTTTGTTCTATTGCAAATGACTTATACTGTATCAAAGTTGCCAAGATTTAAGTTTGTGGAATTTTGTGGTATCATGGAGTTCTGATCTCTAATGTCTCAAATCGAAGTACTCAGTTTACCTCTATTTCTTAGATCAATTTACACAAAATATTAGGTACTGTATTAGGTATTATAGAATATGCTCTGTGTGTCTGTAATGGAATTTGGGGGTCATTAGAAGCAGTTTCTACCTTTGACGGAATTCGGGCATAATAATAACTACCATTCAAGCATTGATATGGCTCTATTTGAGGCATTTTATAGGAGGAGGTGTAATCTTCCATTGGATGATTTGATGCATTTGAGACAAGACCTTGGGGGCACTAACCTTCTAAAATAATTGATGGTGAACCTAAACTTTATCCAAGAAAAGCTCTGAGCAGCTCAAAGTAGGCAAAAGGTCTATGCTGACGTATGGTAAAAGATATGAAATTTATGAAAGGTGAGCAAGTGTTTATCAATGTCAAATCCATGAAAGGTATTATTAGATTTGGTAAGCAAGGTACACTTAGTACAATGTATATTGAACCATTTGAGATCTTAGAATATATGGGTCCAGTTTCTAATAGATTAGATTTGACTTCGAGTTTGTCGAGAGTTCTCCCTATATTTCATATGTCTATTCTAAAAAAGTAGAATGCTGAAGGTACCCACATTATTCACTGGGATTCAATCCAGTTGGATGAAAACCTCTCTTATAAAGAGGAACCTATGGCTATCATCGATAGATATGTATGTAAGTTGAGATCAAAATAAATTACATTAGTGAAGGTATAGTAGAAGAACTGTCTTGTTGAGGAGGCCACTCTAAGAATAAAGCAGATATGCATAGCAAATATCCTATCATTTTAGTGATTCAGGTGATTTTTTTTCTCTTGTTTCCTTTCTTATCCACTCATATATGAATGATGGATAAATTGGTATACACTGCAATGACCCATTCAATCATTATTATGTATCTTAGGGCATAATACTCTTTTATAACTCCCCCTAGTAAGAGAGTTGATAAATAATCAAAGTGGGAGGTTTTAGATGAAAATATGATGTTGTATGTTTAGGGGAGATTGCTATTTATGGTGTGATGTTTGGTTGTATAGTATTTGTTAGAGGATAGTCAAGTTGTATAGCTTCCCACTTGAAGTTTTGGGATCACAAATAGATTCTTAGAACTTCGAGATAGAGGTTACCACATTGGGATAATTTTGTGATATCCTAAGTATGAGTTTGTTTTGTGAAATAAGGGTAGCTTAAGATTTTTCCCCTAGATTCTATTTAGGGTTTGTTGCAGGGTAATTTCCCCTTGCAGTGAAATGTTTGTAGCACCCATTGTACAACTGTAGCAACAATAGTGATGTAGTCAAAGGCCGCCACAATGATCCTAATACCTCCATAGAGGCGCTGTTGTATTGGGGTGGTGATCACTGCAGTGGATGATGAAAAATTTTATTTACTTTAATTTAGAGCATAACTATTTCTGCCGTAATTTCCATATTATACGAGTTATTTTGGTTTTTTGGCCAAAAAACGCAAATTTCGGCCATTTTTTCAAGATGGCGGCTTTGGCTCGCCTCAGATCTGTTCGCAAATATGAAATTCAGATTCAGGTGACAAGCCAAGGCCCTGAAAAAGTAACTAAT
>JBDJHY010157695.1:0-12695 GCA_039654485.1 Withania somnifera
TTGAGACTCAGGTCATTTAAAAGAGAGATAATTTTAGGTATCTTGGGTATATGATTCAAGGAAATTAGGAGATTAATGAGTAAGTCACTCATCGTATTGGTGTGTTATGGATAAAGTAGAGTCTCACATTCGGAGTTTTGTATGATCAGAATGTGCCTCATAAATTTAGATGAATTCTACATAGTGGTGGTTAGACCAGCTATGTTATATGGGGAAGATTGTTGGCAAATCAAGTACTCTCATATTCAGAAGATGATGGTGGCAGAAATAAGGATGTTGTTTTGCATATATGTGCTTACTAGGAGAGATAAGATTAGGAATGAGGTTATTCATGAGAAGGTAGGAGTGACATTAGTAGATGCCGAGATATGGGAAGCAAGGTTGAGATGGTTTTTGAATGTGATTAAAAGAGGCAAGAATTCCCATTGTAAAGGTGTGAGATGTCTGCCATGAATAGTTTTATGAATGGTAGATCTAGACAAAAAAAAATATTAGAGTGGGTGATTATACAAAGTATGGAACAATTACAGCTGACTGAGGACATGACCCAAGATAAAAAGGTGTGGAGGACCCATATTAGAGTAGAACGGTAGTAGGTAGCAGAGTTTTGTTGTGTTTGTCATACTAAGACTAGTAGTGCTTTGCTTGGAGTTTAAATGTTGTACTACTTTGTGGTAGGCTTGTTTCTATTATTATCTATTTTCTTGTTGTTACTTATTCTTTCTTGTTCTTAAATTATGTATTCTGTGGGATTATTTTTGTCTTGAGCTGGGGGTCTACCAAAAATAGCCTCTCTACCTCATTGATGATGTAGTGGTACGTACTGCATACGCTACCCTCCCCATACCTCACATTATGGGAGTATATTAGGTATATTGTTATTGTTTTTGTATATATTATTACGTTGGAGGCTTCTAAATAGTGACTTCATATTTTGGATATAGATTTATTAGGTTAGATTTTTGCATTGTAACTTCTCTTCTTCTCATTTACTTATTATTTTCTACATTTATAGTTATAACTGTTGATAGGCTACTTTTCTAGATGAGTTAGGACATGTACCATCATGATTGGATTTTAGTTCGTGACATTCTTAATTTAGTAGAGGTAATTAGTCTAAAAGTAGAGGAGGTGGCTGAAGAGTTTCTTAGTCTGATGGTGATAGAGGTCATTCTAATGCTTCTCCTAGTAGACCTAAGGTAGAGTCCTCAGATTCAGTTATCACAGGTATCACCTAGTTTTCCATCGACCTACGTTTATGTTATTTGATCCTAGATCTATGTATTTTTCTTTTTTTATTTGATGTGTGATTCCCTACTTGTATTTATTCATATTTCTACTCTGGTGGGTGATTATTTAGTATGGATCAGGTATATTGATCTTGTGTGGTCTTTGGCGGGGTATGACACTTGAGTAGACTTTATCATTTTGGATATGGTAGAATGTGACGTTATTTGGGTATGGATTTGTTTTTCCCTTATCGTGTAGTTTTAGATTGAAATGCTAAGACTATTTCTTTAGTGATGTCGGGTATTCTTAAGGTAGAGTGGGATGTTTCTAGAGATTTGTATCCTATTCAAGTAATATTCTTAATTAGTGCTTATAGGTTGGTTAAGAGGGGTGTCTATCTTACTTAGTTTTTGTTCATGATACAAGTGCTGATACTCCTTCCTTATAGTAAATTGTTATTGCTTGTGAGTTTTTTGATGTCTTTTCTACCAATATTCTAGATGTACCTCCAGATAGGGATATTGATTTTGGTATTGACTTGGAGCCAAACACTAATCCTATTTATATTCTTTCTAATTAGATGGCTCTGAATGAGTTGGAGGAATTGAAAGATCGAATGTAGGATTTATTGAGTAAGGATTTCATTCATCTTAGTATATCTCCTTATGGTGCCTCAGTGTTGTTTGTGAAGAAAATAGATGGTTTTATGAGGATGTGTATTAATTATCGATAGTTAAACAAAGCAATTATCAGGAAAAGTATCTTCTTCCACATATTAATAATCTGTTTGATTAGTTATAGGGTATCGATGTGTTTTCTAAGATTGACTTAATATCTAGTTACCATCAGTTGAAGATTATGGCATCAAATGCCCCTGAGATAGCTTTGAGGACCTAGTATGGTTATTATGACATTTTAGTCATATTCTCTAGTTTGACTAGTGGGTCGATGACATTTATAGAATAGATGAATAGAATATTTTGGCCTTATATTTATTCCTTTTGTGATTATTTTCATTAATGACATCTTGGTGTATTTCAAGAGTGGGGAAGATCATGTTCAATATTCGAGTGTCATGCTTTAGAGACTGAAAGATGAGAAGTTATATGCTAAGTTTTTGAAGTGTAAGTTTCAGCTCAAATATATGACATTATTGGGTCATGTAGTGTTGTAGGAGAGTCTTATTGTTGACCTAGCTAAAATTAAGAAAGTTAGTGGTTGGTTGAGGCCTACTTCCCTTACTGAGATTCATAGCCTTATTAGATTAACTATTTATAATAGAAGATTTTTTTAGGGCTTCTCTTCTATTATAGCTCCATTGACTAGATTGACTTAAAAGAATGTCGATTTTTATTTGTCTAATGAGTGTGAGGAGAGCTTCCAAAGTTTAGTACTTTGTTGACTTTGGCTCCTATTTTAACCTTACCTGTGGGAGGTAAGGTATTTACTATGTATTCTAATACTTCTATAGTTGGCTTGTGCAAAGTGTTGATACAAAAAGGGAAGGCGGTAGCATATGTTTCAAGGTTATTGCAGACCCATGAGAAGAATTACTCATGAATTCGAGTTTGAAGTATTAGATTTTATATTGAAGTTATTGTAGCATTATTTATATGGAGATCATCGCAGTCTTCAGTATATATTATTTTCTATAAGAATGTGAATCTGAGATAGAAGAGAAGGTTGGAGATGTTTAAAAATTATAGAATGCCTATCATGTATCATCTTGGTAAAGCAAATTTTATGGTAGATGCCTTAGAGTAGGAAACCAGTTACAATGGAGATTCTTGCATTGATTTGAGTGAAGGAGCGACTGTTGGCTAGGACGCTTATATTTTAGCCAAAAGTATAATGCAACTATAGATTTTTTATGATGGTGTAGTTCTTTCATACTAAGAGTCTAGGTCTTCTTTGGTGGAGTGAATCAAGAAAATCAGTTTGAGGATGAGAAATTTTGTATCATTCGAGATAAGGTGTTTAGAGGTGAAGCAAAGGAAGCGGTTCTTGATCTAGAGGGTATCTTAAGGATTAGATATTAGATTTATGTCCTAGAGGAGGCTTATTTTTCGAGGTATTTTATTCATCCAGGAGTAGCTAAGATACATCATGATTTGAGTCGGCACTACTAGTGGTGTGGTATGAAGAAAGACGTTGTGGAGTTCATGGATAAGTGTTTGAATTTTCACAGGGTTAAGTTCTAGCATCAATGACCAGGTACTTTGTCTTAGACGATGCGCATTTCTCATGGAAATGGGAGAGAATTACTATGGATTTGATGGTTGGTATGTCTAAGAAAGTGGGTGGAATTGATTTTATATGGATGGTTGTTGATAGCTGACCAAGTCCGCTAATTTTATTCTATTTTTAAAGTATAATGCGAATAAGTTGGCCCAGATCTACCTCATTAAGATAGTTCTCTTGCATAGGGTTCCAATGTTTATTGTCTCTAATCAAGGTTCCTTATTTACATCACATTTCTTGAGAGCATTGCACCATGGTTTGGGCACTCAGTTTGATATGATTACCATATTTCATCTCCAAATAGAAAGGTATTCTGAGCGGACAATTTAGTTATTGGAGGTTATGCTTTGGGAATTCGTGATTGATTTAAAGGTCATTGGGACTAGTTTTTCCTCTATAAGAGTTCACCTAAAATAACAGTTATTGTTATAGCATCTAGATGACACCATTCGAGGCATTGTATAGTAGGAGATGTAGATAACCAATTAGGTAGGTTGATGCCTTCTAGGTTAGTCCATTAGATACAACTTTTTTCTATGAGATGTCATGTAGAAGGTCTGGATGATTCAGAGTAAGTTGTTGATGGTCTAAAGTAGGCAAAAAAGTTACGTCGATGGAAGAGTCTAAGATTTGGAGTTTGTGGAGGGAGACAGAGTATTTCTTAAGGTTTCAACCATGAAGGGTGCTGAGATTTTAGAAGAATGTCAAGCTTAGCCTTGGATTCATTGGCCCATTGAGATCTTGCGATCTATTAGATAGATGGCTTATTAGTTAGCCCTGCTACTTAATTTGTCTTCTATTCATATGGTTTTCCATTTTTCTATGCTATGGAAGTATGTCCCCAACAATTCACATATAATTCAGCTAGATTCTATGACTTTGGATCCGAATTTGACCTTTGAGGAGGAGATAATGGCTAATTTAGATAGATACGTTTAGGAGATAAGGACCAAAGCGATGCCTATTTTGATGGTTCAGTGGAAGCATCGTCTAGTTAAAGGAGATACTTGGGAGATTGAGTCTAACATGCACTATAGATATCCCCAGCTTTATGATGTTTTGGGTACTCTATTTCCGGTTATGCTCAAGGACGAACATGATTTTCAGTAGTGGATGATACAACGACCCTCACGATTATATTTAGCTTTTCTTGGAAACTAATGTACTTTCCCCTTTTCCATAGTTTTCCCCACTCATTTTTAGTCCTTTATCATGGTTGGTTTCGGAACATGAGGGGTAAAAAGTTGAGTGTTTTAATGAATTTGGTTTCTTAAGAGTTTGACGTTGATTTTGATGACTTTAGTCAACATTTAGAGTTCTGAGTCTCAAAATAAACTTTTGTTAGCTCCGTTAGATATAGATGTGAACTTTATTCTAGAAAGATCTTCATTTTTAAATTTGGGACCTTCATGGCGATTTTGAGCCTTTAGACGAGATAAGTTGGAAGTTTAAGCATAATGGTTGACTTGGGTCAATATTTGAGGTTAGAGTGCCTGATTTTAAATATATCATTTTTTAGATTTAAGAGGTAGATTATGGTTTAGAAGAAGCTTTGGATAAAAATTTTTAGGGGATTCGAGGGGTATTTTGATCATTTGATAGGAAGTTTTGTTAGAATTTTCCCTTGGAAGATATCAGGTTTAGGAGACCTCAAATCCATGTTTTTATGATTTCATTGAGTCCACAACATCAAATTTATTTGGGTTGCATAAATAGTTTGTATTTATGGGATTCTAAACAAGTCTCGATGGTCAATTTGAGGTTTCTAGCTTGGTACCTTCAGTTGTGTTGTCGTTATCTTGTACATCATGCTTTCTTATTCGTGATCATATGCCATTAGGCCATGATCGCATAGATTTTTTAGATACCGCTTTGCAATCAACTGGCATATGCCATCATTACAAAGAGTTTTGTTGTGGGTCCCGGACCAATGCTCTTCGCGATCGCATTGGTTAGGTCCGTGATCATGAAGAACGTCACATGGCAGTTACTTAAAACCTTTTCTCAACTTTTCTTCCCCATTATTTTTAAATTTTGACTTTATAAACTTACTTTTATATATTTTAAAAGATGATTTTTTATATTAGACCCTTGGGTATGTTTTCAAATTTTAATATTTTATCATTTCTCATTTATTATTTCATGATTTTACCTTCAAACATTTATTTTCCAAATTTAAACTTGGTGATTTTTGGTTTAAAACTTGAAATCATATTTTGAGCATTTCAAGGTTGATTTCTATGCAGTTTTTTATGAAATTTCATATTAGGGTTCCCAAATCATTAGTAATATACTTTTGAAGTAAAAGTTTAGATTCACCATCATAGCTCAAGTTTGACTTTTTGAACCCATTTTTGAAACAAAAAAATATATGTATTGTTGGTCTTGTTCTTATGGGTGATTCATATTTGATTAGATCTTTATCTAATTGTCTAGACTTATATGCTATGTGTTTTGCCTGTTGTTATTAGGTGGAGTAATGAAGAATTATGGGAGACCTATGTAAATTGGATGATGAGTATTTTCATGAGGGTCTTGGTTCAGGTTAAAAAATAAAAATAGAATGGTATCAATGCAAAACTTGATGAATTGCTTGATTGAGATAAGATTTAGACTTGTTTCTTATACCTAGTGTCTTTGAGATATTGAGAGGCTTTGATATTCATATTGTGATTACTTTATTTGAGGTGCCCATGTGGCTTGACTTGATATCTTATCTGTTATGATATCTGTGTGAGGTCCTTGTATTTATCTTTATATCATATAGTTGTATGAGTTTATTATGTTGGATTCACTATTTTTTGATGAGAAGGATACTATACCATAAGTTGGACTCAAATACTGTGGCATTGGATCAGATATGATATTATTATTAACCTGGTAATTGTCAGGTGAATTTGGGATAACGGGTTGCTCGATTCTTGCCAACCCACTATGGACATTTTGGAGGACAAAGTAAGGGGAAGTACTTGGATTAGCTAGACTTTATGGGTCCTAATTGACCAGATATTGGGAGAGAGTGTACATTAGGACAGACATGCACCATATTGGCTTATATTACATTACATTACTAATGATCTGCACATTTATTTTCTTGACTTCTCTGTTGTTAGTTGAGACAATTGACAATTCAATGTCAGTTATATTCTTCATTTTAAATTATTTGATATTATCAGTTGTTTCTCTTTATGGATTGTTCGATACTTTTTGTTCAACATGTTTTTATGAGTTGGTATTTCCTGAGTATAGGTTATAGTATTGAGTTGAATAGTTGTAGGTGTACTCATCATTGGTTAGATTTAGGTTCATCCAAGGACATTGTTGAGTACATATTATATTTATACTACACTTTCCCTTTTTACTGCACATTGTGCAGGTATATAAACTGGTGTCACTTGATTATTGTTGTTGATTCCCAATGAGGCGTTGATTTTGGATTTTAAGGTAGTTGTTTGGTTTTTTCTTTGTTACTTGGGATCCTACTATCTTTAATATTGTTTATATTTCCTTTTAAGATGTATGACAATTTTATTATTGTACTTTTGGACATCTTTAGAGGCTTGTGCCTTGTGACTTCTAGATTCTGAATGTGTTAGAGTGAGTTTGGGATTTTTGTCTACTTTTTATTTTTAAATCATTTGTCTTCTTATTGATTTAGTTTATTTTACGCATTTATAGTATTTGATTATTAGCTAGGCTTACCTATTTGGATTGATCGGGGAAGGTATGGTCATGATTGATTTTTGGTTCATGACATTTATTTATAGACTGTATCATTTTGGATCACTTTATTAACTTTTTTATTATCATTACATAAAGACATGCTAATGGGTCTTAACTTGTCCAACTAGTCATGACCTGCAAGGAATAAATCAGGTTCCATATACTATACCGGCGTGGCTCTCAATCCGACCATAAAACCTCTAGCCAGAATATTTTCCATCAGCCTAGCCAGAATACTTTCCATCAACCTAGCATAATAAATCACAGTAACCATATGAAGTATTTCACTTTCAATCTTTGATATAGTATCATTTTTCACTTTTCAACCTTCATTAAAGTATTTTTTATTCAATGCACTCTTTATAATCCTTTATGTTTTATGATCAAGTCTTTTATTACCATCATCGATTATCCTTTATCAACTTAGCCACTCATAGGAATGAATAGATCAACAATTAGAATCAATCAAGCCTCTCAAGGGCATCAATTCAATTAATTAAGCTTATCAACATCAATGCAAGCAAGTCATAAACTGAATTACGATGATTCAACAAATAAATTTATGCTCCACTTACAAGGCTGGACAACTATTAATGCACTTATTAGCTCATTATCGTGAAATTCAATGGTAATTTATGTAAAGGTCACTCTGGGGAGTTTAATCATACTCACCCACGTTAAAAGTGTTCAAACCTATAATTTTTCAACTTAGCCCATATTAAAACAAGCAACAAGGTTTTATATCATCTTACTTTTTTCACCTTCCATCTTCCTCCAACCTAATATTTAATATTCTTTTTCCATTTCACAACCCTTTCTTAATCATGAAATTGAATTGAAATATCATCATCTAAATAAATTTATCAAAATTGAACTTTAATTCACCACTTATACCTTCAAGAAACTTCATATAACTTCTTTCAAGTTCAACTAAGGATTTTCATCTAATGTAAGTAATAGTCATCATGCTTAAATGTTCACAACGACCCCCTTCCAACACATAATTTACATATACATACGTCATATCTATTTCAAGTTTTATTAATAATTTTTTTATTTACTACATCCAACTCCATGTCCATAGGCCTATACGTACGTTCTCCCATTAATTTTATATTTTAAAACATGAAATAAATCGATCCACTACTCATTAAACCTAGATACCAGGGCATCAAGATTTCACAACAATTTTTCTGAATTCATGCCCTCACCCTACAAGTTGTATTTGATTGGAGAATTTCATGGAGGATTCTACATAAGAATTTCAGTATCACAATCATCTTCTTGCATTGTTCTAGGACGGTCAAGTAGGAGAAATAACTTCGGGGGTATTTTAGAATGAAACCTTTATTTTCAATCCAAAGCTGAACTAAAAAGGATTAAAAATTATGGGGGTCACTGTTTTAGCTAATGGTTGCGATTGTAAGATGATCATTGTAGTGGTACCACTGTGATGGCCAAGGCGTCGTTGCAGCGATTCAAGCCTTTTTTCCAGCAGAATTATTTTTTAAATTGACTTGTGTCACCCAAGTTTGAGTTTCTTCTGAGATATTTATACCACCGATGACGTAATAACGATGGAGGATCGTTATATTATATATATATTATTTGTATTTGGATGGTTTAGACATGAATAAGTTTAGTTTATTATTTTTATTTGTATAAAAATAAATATATGCATTATTTGTATTAACTTGGTATCAGTTGTATTTGTATGTCAAATTTATCATTTATATTTGTATATAAACAAGTATCATGCAGTCAACTACAAATACGAAATAAATAAACTAATAAAAATATGAATGATGCAGTCTATTACAAATAAAAATAAAAATATAAATATAAATATAAATATAAATATAAATATAAATAAATAAAATAATAAAAATACAAGTGATGTAGTCAACTACAAATAAAAATACAAAATAGTTCTTTAAAAACAAATAATGCAGCCAACCATAATTGTATACAAAGTGAACCATTTGTATTAGATGGCCACGGAAATCTGGACGTCTTGTTTGCCATTAAATCTGATCGTTTTATGGCCCATGGAGATCTAGCCATTGAGATTAGCCTATTTTCTTGGCCATGGAGATCTAGCCATTGGTTGCTATTGGTAGGATGTAGGTGGTTTCTTCGGCATTGTTAGTTCACCGGAGAATATGAGAAGCAGTCAGGAAAGAGGCTTTAATCGAATTTCATGGATGATGGAGGCTTTGTTTTCCATTAATAGTTGCTCACCGATAGCAAGGAAGGGGGGAAAGGGACCGGTAAAGGTAAAGGAGTTCACTGGCACTAAAATAGGGAGAAAGTGTTGCTGGAGATCCGATAAAGGAGTTCATTGGCACTAAAATATGAGAGAGTGATAGAGGATAGGGAGGAGAGAGAGAGACTTTTTCAAATGTATTATATAAAAATAGTTGGATTAATCAAAAAAAAATTATTATTACGGTAAAGTACATAAAACACATCATTATGGAGGTCAATTTCAACTCGTACCACAAATTTCTAAAACTTCGACTCATACCACAAATTTTTAAAATTTCAACTCGTACCACTTTTGGTGGACCCGGAATACATGTTGAAGTGCAGATACATGTTGACGCATAGATACAAATTATCACTTAATACATGATAACACGCGAGATATATTTATCAGTTTAAGACACATAATACATACGAACACATGGGACACATGTTCATATACGATAGATAATATATCTAAGACACATTCATTTATAACAACGGCTAGAAATAAGGATACATTCATCAAATATCATCTATTATATATGTTTATATGTATCTAGTAGTAATTATATGTATTTAACATATAATATGTATCTAACATATACGTATCTCATATTAATTATATGTATCTGTCATAATATATATATATATATATATATAATCGCATTTTATATCTATCCTACGAAGAATCATGTATCTATGCATAGAAAGAATAGGAGGAGAAGGAGAAAAGAAAAAAGAGAAGGAGAAGAAGGAGGAGGTGAAAGAGTATGTAGTGTTAATTTATTATAATACATGTCCAAAAAAATAGAAAAAGATAAACAAGGAGAAATCAGTCAACCCATTGCAGATTTTATCTTCAAACAATCATGTCACAATGAGTCAAATACAGTATTTATTCAAAGAAAATTCATGAATTTAACCATCAATTTATTTGGGACTTAAATTAAATACGTTGTTAGCACAAACTTTACCAACGCAGTTCACACATATTTGGTACTCAGACTTATCAAAAATTACAATGTATTCCAATTATCAAAAGATAGTCAAGTCACAAAAAACGATGCAATAGAAGAATAAGAGAAAGAGAAGAGGAAAGGCGAAGGAACGACAGTATGAACCAACAAAAACCTACAGGTCAAATTGCAGGTGCAATAAACCAACAAAACCACGAGTTCTTAAGCTTAAATTTCATCGCATTTGAAGGAGTAAGGCAGCAATTGGAGTTTAGGGATGTATCATGAAAAATAATGGCAAAAGTGATATGATTTGAGATTTTTAAAAAATAGTGTTTATCGTTTGAATATACAGGATGATATCATGAAAAATAATGGCAAAAGTGATATGATTTGAAATTTTTAAAAAATAGTGTTTATTCTTTGAATATACAGGATGAATCTTTGTAGTATTGCGTAAGTTACCCTTATTATTAGTTATTGTTATGAATTATTGTTAGGGTCTTAAATTTCTTATGCAATGTAATTATCCTATGTAAAGTTCATTAATATCTAGCGGCTGGATCAAGTAAATGGGCCACTTGGGCTATTACCGCTACTAGCTGGGCTCTCGTGACTCCTAAAACTATTGTGACTTGGAAGTATAAAAGAGCCACATATGTCTTGAGATGTTTAAATTTGTGGTACTACATAGGGAAAAGGGAAAGAAAAAGAGAGTCAAGAATTCACCTAAAATGTGATTAAGAGTATGGATTACATATCCAGATTTACTAAGAGGAGACATTGAAGAATTTAATAATTTTCTTTATTTGAATTGGTCAGAGTGTACGTCTCCGTGATTAGCACATGAAGAGCCAATATCTCCCGCATACCAAAATTTAATCGAGTAAAAATTAATAAAGTTCAAGTTATTTTTAAGGTATTTCCAAGTAAATCTTATACAATCATCTATAGTATTTAACCCCTTGAGATGATTTCACATGAGCTTACCCCTATAGATCGCTATGTATTTTTTGTTAACTTTAAGTTATTTATTTGATACTTTCGAAGTTAACTTATAACTGTCACATGAAAAGTTTTTATTTCAACTTTTATATTTATCATTTTATTAATACTACTTAAGAATTAAGAATTCTTGAAAGTGAATGGCCTAATTTTTTATTCCAATTTGTGTTTGAATTCCTCTCCACCTTTGCAGCAATCAAAGCTTCATGTAACTTAGTTCCTTCCAAGACGTAAAAATCGTGTTTACCATTATTCTAGAATTATTCTTGTTCTCTTCTCCTTAAAGTCAAAGCCCTAGTCAATAAATTTTATGAACCATGCATTATCATTCATAAGTTTACTAACATACACACTTCAAAATAGATTATCCATAATCCTTAAGGATGGTTTGGTAATGCAATATGAAATCATATGATATTAAATTAAAGTTTTGTTTGGACATGTAATTTAAAATTTTTAAGTTATAATATTTTTTATAAACATAAAAACCTCATAAGATTTAGAAACTATTAAAATTATCTCAATTCTTTAGATAGTATTCTTACAAATAAGAAAAAAATCATAACAAAAGTATAATAACTATCACGCAAAAATTCATAACAAATAAGTTATGTGCATTATTCGCTAATTTCTATTAGAATGAAATAGTAATAAATTTGGTTGGTGAATGAATCTAGTGTAAAACAATATTTGGTGAATAATAGATGATAAAGTAATAGTTAGTTAATTATTAATAAATTTTATGTTGGTGATAGTAATGGTAATATGAGATATAAATGGTTTAAAAGTCGATAAGTGTAATAATATGAACTATAAATGGCGGGGTTCTTTTTACAAAATATAAACTTGTGGGTTAATTTTTATACTTAAAATGTCCTAAATCATTATATGAAATCTCAAATCACACTTTTTACCGCATTTGAAATTTCATATTGTAATGACCCTCATGGTCATTTATGATAAATACGAGACGTTTTGCATTTAGATCATTTCAGTAGTTGTCCCAAGTCATTTATGACTTGTTGGGACCGGAAGTTCGGATCCTTGGCGACTTGGTTGAGAATTATCTTAAATTGCCTGTTTTAGAGCCTAAAACTAAGTACTCATTGACCAAGGTCAACTTTCCTTCAAAGACGAGCTCAGAATCAAATTTCGACAGTTTCGTTAGCTTTGAAATATCAAACAAAGTCAAGATTGACCTTAAGTTTGTGCTTTGGAGTTTCCGTTTGCAATTTATGCCAATTTATGGATTTTAGTTAAGTTCATGGACTAAAGTGGAGCTTGAATGATAAT
>JBDJHY010157725.1:0-12693 GCA_039654485.1 Withania somnifera
TTTATATTTTTGTTCTTCTCCATTGTATATTCGGAGACAGATGGATATTGTATTTTGTCACTTTTTTCGTTCTGTATGTTAGCGGTTCTTATGACATTGACATCAGGTTTTGGGTACTTGTATTATATCTTATTGTTTTTCAGCATATACTGTAGTAGTCCTCCCCTTCGTCTACGGACTACAGGGTTTGGTTCTCCTACTGGGTGGATAGTAGGTGCCATCATGACTCCGAGAAGTTGGGCCGTGACATATGATTATGTTATGGAACCAGTCAACCTATCAGTTTAGCCATCTTCAACTTAAAAAGTCAACTTTATCTTCATTCGAGGATGAATGATCCTAAGGGGGAGATATTGTAAAACCATATTCTTGTACTAGACTTGAAAACTTCAAAGAACATCTTCGAAATCAAACCATAAGAAAAACTTGTGCCCGCTCCCTCAGGAGCAGACCACGACTCAGGAGTATAGCCCCGCGAGTCTTGATGCTAAACCGTAAAAATTAACAAAAAATGTCCAAGGATGCCCCATGCTCATGAATTGTTTCCATGACTCATGGAATGCAATACGATGAGTTGTGCTATGTAAATAGAGGTTCCCTGGTCCTTTTCCAGTAAGCAACCTTCATCATATCGATCCACTTCACGAGTTGTGAAGTGAGGGACTATGACTCATGAAGTCCACTAATGGAATGCATGCCCACTTTCTAGTGACCAAGCCCAGACCCACGAATCATACCACGAGTCATGGTTTGTCACTCCACAAGTCATGGAGTGACTCGTGGGTCCTTCGTCTATCTCCAAATCTCTTTTATTTCTTACCCAGTGATATTTTGGACCTTTTCTCTAACCCCGTTGTCATTAATTAGACATTTTAATTAGGTTTTCACCCTAGTATATAAGAAAAATCCCTATTTCCCTAATAAAAAATTCTACACTAAAGCTCTCAGAAAAGAACAGAGAATACGAGAAAATACATTTGAAGTCCCAACTAGAGTTTCCCAACTAGAGTTCAAGTCTCCAAAGATTCCACAATATTTTCCTCTAAGTTGGGCTCTAAATTAGGTATGGGTTATTAATGAGAGAATCATTCACTCTCATTCCCAAAGAGTATTGTTTATGAAATAAATCATGTTTTTCACTACCCAATTTCATGATTTGTCAATGAACTATTTTCATGCTTTAGTTTATGCAATGTTTACTTGATTTAAGACTATTAGCATGATTTCCATATGAATTTCATGATTTATATGGACCTAGCATGCTCAATGTTTCCTTCATGACTTTTAATGAATTTTTAAGCTTTTACTCCAAGAAGATCCTTGAAACTAGTATTGAAAAATGCATGAACATGATTTACATCCAATATATGATCTATGAAAGTTAAGTAAGTCATACAAGACAAGAAAAATAGGAAGCTCCAGGTCAATTATGATGTTTAATTTATGCGTATCTAGATGTGCCCTTTTTATGAATCTTTTAAAAATAGGAGTACATGCCTTTTGGGGAGAATTATTTAGCATCGAGAGGATTAACTCGGCCCATCAGTGAGGATGTAGTTAGTCCAAAACTATGTTTCCATCTCAGGTTTATTATGTTTATACTAGTTAAGGATCCTTATCTTAAAATTTAACAAGTTTACTCCTAGCCGTGGCAAGTTAGGAAGACTCTTTGCCAATATGGGTTATAAGACATTGGATCTTTTTGGTGTGGTTTTAAGACACTAGACACTACGTAGATCATATCTTAGTTTCTTTTGGTTACAAAAAACTCCCAATTCATGAATTAAGTTTTGAAAGTTAATAAGGTACTTTGACCAAACTAAGAGATGATTTACTACAGCTTCACTCCTCGGCAAAAGATTTATTTTTGAGTATATTTCTACTACTTGGGTCATTGTATTAGTTTTGGATTTATTACTTGGTCTTCAATTCCCTTTTTATGATTATAGCATGTCCCTCACTCCCACACTAGTATATTCTATGTATTGACCCCATTAATGGTTTTATCCTTTTATAAATTTGCATATATAGGTTTCCCAGTCCAACAACAAGGTTAATAGAGAGATATCTACCGAATATCTAGGTGAGTCCTCAATAGATGGGATCGGTGTTATTCTTCTTATGTCATGTTTTCTTTATTTCTTTATGTTGAGGACTATATAAGGGTCTATCTTAGAAGTTCTCCTTAGTTCTATAAAGGTTGCGGGCATAGAATTTTATGATACTAGATACATTCATGTTTTGCCTTTCTTGAGGCCAACCTATAAGATTGTTTAGATTCTCTTTTATGATATCTTAGTACATTTCCTTGCTTATTTAATTAGATTCTGATTTATACATATATGTATGAACAGGTTCACATGCCAAGGTCTAGCTCAGTGGGTCCTTAGCGCCATGTAACGTCTAGGGAGTAGTCTCGGAGCATTACAGATGTGCAGTGGCAATGTAGCTGGGTATAGAAAAGGTCTAGGAGAGGAGAAATTTTCAATACTGTATGTTACAACTCTATGGAGAGAGAGAGAGAGTATATCAAATTCCAAAAGGGCATATTTTGATTTAACAAGGTTTTCCAAAAAATTGCTTTCCATATTCAAGGTAGAGAATTCAAAAGGTGGCAAACTCATTTCCTTACACTCAATGTCATATCTTGTTGCATGTTTCAACTTCTAAAGTTTTGTTTTTGGTGAAAAAAAGTAATGGTTTTGAGGATGGCCACCACCAAGATCAGTATAGACGCTTAGGTCCAAAGGATGCTTACAGGGGTACTTACAGATCGCCCACTATCAGAGATCTAACACACTATTGAGATTCAAAATCTCGACTTTGAGAGGAAGGTTCTTTCCTTTACTAGTTGCCCCAACAAATGTTGGTTAGCTTCTAAAGTTATTTCTTGAATTTGTGCACTTGTTAAGGTTTTTATACATGCTTTTGTTGAATTATCCTGTAATATATTTTCACATGTAACTATTGATGTAAACAGTTTCTTGGACTACTTATATCATCCCAAAATTATAAATTTTTTATTTTCTAGAAATAGGTGGTTAGCACTTATTTGGCTTTGTAATGTTTTACTTTTGATATTAATATAATATTTATTTATCAATAAACTATATAATTAAAGATATATGAGATATGTATTCCTCGTAAATGGATGGGACTGCCCCATATTTTAAAGCTTATGCTTCACCTTTTTTCCCACGCCTTTTAAAACATTGTTTCAACATTGAGTTTTCAATCGAAAAATCATCTTAGGTCCTTCTCAAATCATCTCAAAACACCTTTAAATTGTTATTCAACCTTCTTAGTGTGATATACACTAATATATATGATTAAATACATAGATATGTATGGTATATATATATCTAATCTTATTCAACCTTGAGTTTTCAATTCAAAATGTATCTCAAATTTACATCAAATCGTCTCTAAACACCTCAAATTTCGATATTCAAGCCCATTAAATATTGTCTGAAAAACTGAATAACCCAATAGAAAATTATATGGTTTTAGAGATCAAAACTCTAAAATTACAAGAAAAACAATAAAAATTAAATCCTAATCGAACGGGTATAATGAAAAAGATTCGGGGAGAAAGTTAGAAAGATTTGGGAGAACGAATTGAAGAGAAACTTAAGTGCTTTGAGATAACTTACATGAATCACAATCTTTTAGATTCTAATTACATTATATCTTATATATGTTCAAAAATTATAGAAATCGCACCTTTTTACTGATACTTTTCATGTATAATGATGCTTTTTAATGATAACCTCATTGATACATTAAAAGAAAATTTTGCACTAATACATTATAAATCACAGAATTTATAAACAATACTGATACATATAACATAAAACTTCACTGATACTTTAAAAGGAAAGTTTCACTAATACATTTAAAGAAAACACTTCATCGATACATTTAAAGAAAAAACCCTACTTCAGAATATTCAAACCTCACTGATAGACTTAAAGAAAAAAATTCAGTGATCAATTAAAATGGAAAAAAATTGCTGAAATTTTATAACAAAAATTTCATTTATACATCAGTGGAAAAATTTCACTAATACTTTATAAATGAAAAAACATCACTAATACTTTAAAAGAGAACTTCATGGATACTTTATAAGTAAAACTTCACTTATGTACTTCATTAATGAAATCATAGATTTCTTTCATTAATAAAGTCACATAAATATTTCATTACTATATCGGCCACAGACACATTCATAGATACACTTTGTGGCCAAAAAGCAGACAAAATTACTAGTTTGGGAGGATCTGGCAGTTGCGTTACCAATGCTTGCCATGAATTTGACGTACATAGCGGCGTCAACATGTCAACAGTTACTTTATCATAGTGGATACTTTATCTGAACTGCATCAGTCACAGTTATATTTCATTAATCAAGTAATATAAACACTTATACGTTCAAAATAAGCTTCGTAGACAAAAAGTAGATAAAACTATTACTTCTGGAGGATCTAACGATGAATAAGCCAATGCTTTCCATGAATTCAGTGAACAAAAAAGAGTTAACATGACAGCATCACCTAAGAAATAACTGGAGCAGAGTCGCCGGTAGGGGTAACTAGAGAAGTGGATCTCAACAGCTAAGACGTTTGCTGGCCAGAAACTTGAAAATGACTCTAGTAGTGGCATGATGCTATAATTTGGCACTAATGATCTCACGTTGTTAACTATGCAGTCAAATACATCAGAACTTACTTATGCACTTAGAATCTTACTAAAATTGTGAATATGTTCATAGGACTCAGTGAAGAATTACAGAGAGAGAGGGAGAAAAGAGAGAAAAATACTTCTCTCTGATATAATAAAAAAAATAGTGAATTTGAGTGGAAATATTTGTAAAAATATGAGAGAAAATTAAAAACATGTGATTTGTGAATTTTATCAAAGTGTTGTGATTAATAGTAATTATGGGATGTAATGTAGGATATTATGTAATTTATCCTAGAAAGAATCAAGTTAAAAATGTTAGGCGTAGCTAATGCTTCTGAAATAACTATCAAGAATAGCTAAGGTTTAAATTAAATAGCTAAATATGTATTTCTTTTGTATTTGTATCTTGTCCATATACAAATCTTTAGTTTCAGTGGCTCATATATGTTTATATTTGTATACAAATCAAATTTCGGGACTCCAAGACAAGTCTCTGTATTTGTTTACAAGAGAATTTTAGCCTCATATACAAAACTGTAAAGAAAATTTATATTTATATACAAAATCTCTAATTTATATATTTAACTACTAAACTGTAGCTATGCCTTGTACATAATTAGGTAAACTTTAGTTACGACATCTTATTTTCTGCCTAAATGTTAACTATTTCTGAAATCTTACCATGTTCAAATGCTAAAGTAAGAAGCACAGCGAGAGGGATACATTTAGGTGGCAAAATTAGCTCATAAAAACATAATTTGTATAATTCATTTAAATTTGTATTGGTTATTGATCCATCCATTTACTATCCCCCCCTCCCTCCAAACTTATTTTAGTCCATCAAAATTTGGCTAGTTAGTCCAAATTAATTCATGAGAAATTTTGTAAAACTATTTTAGAAAATATTTTTATACGTTAAATATAGTCATAATAAATTAAATAGTAACTTTATAAGGTATTATAAAATTATGAAATAATAAAGAAAAAAATTTAAAGCTTAGTAATAGTTGGCCAAGTTGGGCTTTGAATTTTTTAGTTCATTTCAGCTCAAATAGCTTTTGGATAGATCAATAATCGACATATTTATTAACTCAATTCATTTTGACCCACTCAATTTCGATCCCACCAACTCATTTGACACAACCAATTAATTTATCCAACTTAGCTTTATTTATTCATTTACATGTTCTAAGTTGCAAAAAATTAATTTTTAAATTTAAATAACAACGTTTACTTTGAACAAATTTGGTTAGTCTAGAAGTTCAAATCTCATACCATGAGATGGTGCCAGATATTTCAAAGTGCAAAACTAGTTTTTTGGTTGCATCATATTTCTCAGTTGAATGCTTTGACTTTGTTGCCTCTTTGTTGCGCATGCATTAAAAGCAGTTACTTATTATTAAAAGTTTTATTTCAAGTTTATTTTTCAAAAGAAATTTTCTCATTTAGGCAAGGTTTCTAAATATGGAAAGTTCCAGGATTAAGCTGGTATATCTTTTGTTTTTGTGTCAGCATTACCTACACCACAAGATGTAAGTTCAAAATATTTACTCAGAACTAGATTTTTGCTTTAAAATAATACATGAATGACATTCAAGCGATATATATTTTCACCTTCATTTATCACTTAATTGTAATAAAGTAACATGGTTTGATGTAGATCTTGTCAGACTAATTTGTCTTTAACTGAAGTTATCTTTTAAATCTTATAGAAGTTGCTACAAATTGGTTTGTTTCTTGCATTATTTCATCTCTGATATGGGAAAGTGGGAAAATAGTGATGTCTTATTAAGAGGAAGTGAAAATGCACTACATCATGTCCTATCTCATATAAATGGACTAGGTACTAGGAAAGGAGACACTTATTCGGGACACAAAATCATGAGAAATTCCAACAATCATAATTGACAATACTTAAGTTCATAAACAAATATGATTTGCTTGTCGGGGCACCAAGTACTATACTCATTACAATTTTGTGGATGGTTTAATCACTAGAACAAAATTGTGGCATATGTCATATTTTATTGCCAAGAACAATTTACTGTACATTTTCACACATGTTAATTATATTCAAAAATGCATATGTATTTTGTCTAAACAAAAGTGAACGTGCAATACTCTTCTCCATCTCCATTGATAGGACTTGTTATATAGTGGAGACATGATGGATGGTGAGTATCAAAATGTTCTTGATGTGAAAAAAAGGTAAAGTTGAATTTTTTAGAGTATCATTGATTTTTCTAAAATAGCCTAGAGTAAAATTTGGACAAGCAACTTGTAGAGATATTTAGAACTCTAGAGTAGTGCTAGAAAGTAAAGTTTACTAGAATTTTTTTTGTAGAAGTATCTATAAGTTCTAGAACCACCCATAAATAAATAAAAATAGGGGTGGTCTTGTACATCTGTAACTAACCCAAGGACCTAATGCAATTTAAGAATTCTTCTTCCATAACAAAACTTTCTATCCAAAGTTCTCCTTTCCTTTTCTAGCTTCCTCTTCTTTAGTGAAATCTTTCGATCATAGTTAACGATCTTGGGATAGTAGAAGGTCGCCCCCAATTATACCTTTCTTCTACTATTCTCTACACTTGAATCACTAGGTTATATGCTTATCTGGCAGGCTGCTCATGCTTTCCTCAGATCTTTACCTACCATTTTACAAGGATGTCATTTGAATATGTGTGTGAACACGTATGTGTGTGTGCATATATATATAGTGGAGGAAAACTAGATCAACTCATCTAATCTGTCTAATTTGTCCAAGTTTTAATGAGTTTGGATTGGAGTACTTTTTATTTTCAGACAGGGTCTGATGTCATTTTTGGTTGATATTGACCTTGTGGAGTCCCCATAGGTCCCAGCTAGCAACACTATGGCAGAGAGTACATACAGATACTGATAAAATAGAGCATCCATCATCTATGTCACTTTACTTGATTTGTATTGTCTTGGTGAGGAAAGTGATTGGTGATCATGACATTGACTTTATTACTCATATTTTGATTTTTCATTGATTTTGAGTTATCCAAACTTGATGTACATCTATTGTTATTAATAGTATATGGTAATCCTAGTATGTGCTTATTTGAAATAAGAAATATATATGTTAAGAATTGAAACACAGTAGTTTAGGACTAACCCTCATAATCACTTTAGACTTGGGTCAGTCCATGATGTTGCTAAATATATGTGGAGTTTGTACTCACCCTTGTTTCTTTTGCACATTTTGAGCAGGTTTATATGCTAGTATCTTCAGATGGTGATAGTTAATGGTGCTCGAAGTAAAGTTTCTCGATACTCTAAGGTAGTTTCTTGACTGATACATAGTAACCTTAGATCTCATCTATGTTTCTAGTTTTTACGTATTTCCTTTTAGATGTTTTATTGTTTGGAGTTGTGCTCAGATCTTAAATAGCTTATAGTAGTAACTTCCAGATTTTAGGTTAAGTTGTTTTATTCACATTTTAATCTAAAATTTTATGAAAGAGTTTGATTATATCTGTATATTTATTAACTTTCACTTTTCATGTATTTATTTTAATATTTGAAATTGAGTATTGGTATGCTTACCTATCAGTGAGTTACATAAGTGCCAGTATTGTTTTGAATACACAGGTTGGTATTAAATCTAGCACTAGGTTCATTGATCTCATAAGTAAATTATGAGTCATGTAGGATCAGTGGAGAGATATCTATTATCTATCTCCAAGAGTCTATAGAACATTAGAAAAGTTTCTTTCTTTCTTATCATGTGCACTTGATTCCAGAAGTTATTAAGTTTCTTTGTTTTGTTCTCTTACAAATACTGAGGACATGTGTTGCTATGGATAAAGATCAAATGCCCATTCTAGAACACATACCTACTACTCTTACCAAGACATACAGATGAAGTAGAGGGTGCAGTAGTGGTCGAGGCCGAGTTATAGCATTGGCTAGGCGAAAGCATAAGCAGTTGGTAGAGTTTTAGCTAGAGTGGTAAATCCCCTAACATTGAGTATGAAATAGAGTTTGATCAGGTTCCAAGAGGGAAAGTGGGCCTATTTCAGGCACCACCTAAATTTATAGGCATCTTAGTACTTTATGATAATCTTATATATATATATGTTTCGTTTATTAGATGGTAAGACTTAGACTGGTGTTTTGCCGATACTTAAAAGGATTGTCAAGCTAGGACTGGAGGACAAACTTCCAACCAATATCCTATTTGATGTTAATAGGTCCAATGATCTAGCCAGCACCACAAAATCTTTTAGATTTAGTAGTATGCCCTTACTAGGTATTAGTGTTTCAGTTGGGTATAGATTTGCTACGTTAAACTAGGATAAAAAGAGTTTTGAGCACTTCAGGAAGATAGATCCACCTTAGTTTTAAGACGTGCAGATTAAGGATGCTTATGAGTTCCTTATGAGTTGCATGAAAGGTTGTAGAATGTAGGATTGGTATTTCCACAAAGCTGACTATAAAAAGTTTCAAACGCATGGTCATCCAAATTTTAGTAATGGTCTTATATTGATTCTAGACCAATGGGTCTCTTTTTATGACTTCAGATTAGTTTGCATGGACTTTCTTAGAGCTATTAGGAGTCAATTTGAGCATTTGACTCAGGATGGAATTTTAGTGTTTGAGCATGATACTAGGTTTCATGCATTGTCTCGATATTAGTTGTTGATTCTTCTAGATGAGTTCGAGAGGATTTATAAATTTATGAGAGGTTCGACTTACCATATCCACACCTCACTATTTCCTAAAGCCTCTAAGGATTCTTTTTAGAGAGTGGTTGAGACGAAAAAAGAGTGTAAGTATATATATTATAAGGAGTTTAGGGTTTCTAGGCAAAATAGGTCTTGAGGATCTAACTATTATAGTGGTACCTTATCTGGAGGTAGAGGCTCATTCAATAGAGGCTTTTAAACTTATCCTCGTATATCAGTTCATGCTACCATCCAGGCATCCAAAGGAGGATATTCTAAACTAGACTCATATAAATCTATTCATGGAAGGTTCCTTGTTATTATGGTCCTTCACAGCAAACGATGGATCACATGTATTATTTTATTTATGGTGACTAGGGGTACTTGAAGAAATATTTCTCACATTTCAAATAGAGGATCCCATATCAGAGTTCTCAGACTCTTGTTAAGGAAGAACTATCACTAACTAAAGGCCATAGTGGTTCTTAGTCAAGTAGAGGTGCACCACTAATAGGGAAGGGGCAGAGGAATTTCTTAGATAAAGCGCAAATATTTTCATTGTTATACCTTCTAGGTAAACCAAAAGTAAAGGCCTCCAATGGAGTTATCTCAAGTATTGTTCTAGTATGCCATCAACATACTTTAGTCTAATTTGATCCTGGTTCTACTTTCTCCTATGTGTTCCTATATTTTGCATTACATCCTAATACAATGTATAATTCTCTTTTTGTGCCTATTTTTGTTTATAACCTAGTGGGTGATTTATAAATGGTGGAGTAGGTTTACTGATATTGTGTTGTGCCTATGTTGAGGTATGATATAAAGGTAGACATAATAATTCTTAAATATGGTAGATTTTAATGTATCTTTGAGCATATATTGACTTTCTTCATATCACGTTATTCTAGAATGTCATGCCTAGATAGTCACCTTAGTCATGTCAGGTACCTTGAGGGTAGGTGGGAGGGCATTCAAAGTTCGTATTTGAATAAGGTAATTTTATTTTTGAAGGCACGAAAATTGATTGAAAAAAATTATTGATGGGCCTAAACCTATATGTTAGTTAGGAGTATTAAGCGGTCACTGTCAAATACAGAACATAACTAGGTTGGGGTTAAATTCAATAGGATAAAAGGAAAATAAGCCTACATGCGATGTAAATTAACAAGTAATCACTATCTTTAAGGGTCTGTGGTTAGTGGTTGGACATGTGGTCTTGGACTTCAACTTTTTATCTTTTCAGCAAGGTTAGATAGATGTCTTGCTAATGATCAGTATGTTTACCAATTCCCTAATGCTTATGTAAGTCACCTCCCTAGGGTTCAATCTGATCACTTCCCGCTTCTGATTAAGGTTAACAACTATCATTTAACCATTAACAAGCCTTTTAGAATAGAAATAACATGGTGTTACTATCCTGGATTCTTAGATATATTTAGGGACTCTTTGAAGGTAACCTCAATCTCTCAATGGAAATTTCCTACTTTAACCTTGTGATAAAGATCTGGAATAGAGAGGTTTTTTATAATATTTTTCATAAAAAGATAAGAATCCTAGCTATATTAGATACAATCCAAAACTTTGAATGTTACCCAATCAACATATTCCTGCAGGATCTTGAATCATTTCTTACTTCAGATTTTAACTACATCTTAAGATAGGAAATTGATTTTTGGAAACTTAAATCCAAAATTAACTCTCACAGATGGAGATTCAAACTTAAAATTCTTTCACATCTCTACTCTCAATAAAAGGAGGGAAAAAATCAGTGTTACTAAATATGAATATGGGAATTGGTTTTACAATCATGAGGAAATTAAGTTGTATGTTTAGAGTTTCTACACCAAATTATTTTTACTGTTCAACTCTCATCTAGATTAAAATACAAGTCGAACCATTCTAGACATAGCTCCATTAACTAGGATAATGATGTTTCTTGATGCCATTCCCGACATAAAGAAAGTCAACAGTGTTCTGTTTTATTTCTACCCAACCAAGGTCACTGTCCTAATGGAATACACCTCCTCTTCTACCAAAGATACTTGGATATCATTAGCCTCTCCCTTATTCTGCGCAGCAACAACACCTTCTTCTCTGGATAATAGAAGAGAAGGTCAATAAGACCTATCTTTGCCTTATCTCAAAAAGGTAAAATGCCTCTTCTCTTAAGAATTTTAGACCCGTTAGCTTATACAATCCTCAGTATAAGATAATTACTAAAATCATTGTCATAGGATTAAGTCTTACCTCTACAATATCACTGGACAAAGTCAAGCTAGCTTTCTTACCAATAAAGTAGCTTCAAAAATATTATTATTTTTCCAAGAGTACATCAACCATCTCTCCAAAATGAAGAATAAAAAGGATAACATGGTCCAAAAAATTAACCTTGAAAAATGTTTGATAGACTTACATGGTCCTTTATCAGACAAGCCCTTTACTTTTTCAACTTTCTAAAAGGACTGACTAATATCTCTGTCCTTGTTAATTGATTCAAGACTACCTCCTTCACCCCTACAAGAGGAATCAAGTAAGGGGAACCTATATCGTGTTATCTCTTTATCCTATGTATGGAACTCTTATATAGGAGAATAGACCATGAAGTGGATACCCTAAACTGGATCCCTATCTCTATTAGCAGTAAATGACCATACTCTTATGGCTAAAGTTAATGACAAAAGCTACAGAACCACCATCAACAACCTCAATAGCTTTTTTTATACCAAGGGTAGTTCAAAAAATTATCCTTTTATGTTTTAATTAATGACTAAAATATTAATTTAAAGATTCAATGTTAGTGAAGCACTTGAAAATACAAAGACGTGTTCGTAAAAGGTATCCTACGTCAAGAAACCACTTTGGAACTTCAAGGACTCATTTTTGAGGCATTCTAACAACTCAGAGTGAGGTATTTATGAAGAAATAAAAGGGTGTTAGTCGACCAAATCCTAAGATTGGTCGAACCAACAAAGACCAAACTGATCGACCAAATGCAGCCTTAATCGGCCAATAAAATTCCAGTAAGTTACTGGAAATTGTGTTAGTCGACCAACATGAAATGTTAGTCTACCAAACTGGAAGAAAATGGTTTCACAAGTTCTCCTAACGGATAGTTTTGATCTACAATACATGGGTATAAATTTGAAGACTCAAGTAAATATTTTGGTAAAGCATTAGTCGACCAAAATATTATGTTAGTTGAGTAAAGAAATTCCAGTAAGTTACTAGAAATTGCTTAGTTGACCAAAACCAAGGTTTGGTCGACCAAGAGGAGGTGTTACTCGACCAAGACATCAAGTTGGTCGACCAAACATCC
>JBDJHY010157754.1:0-12692 GCA_039654485.1 Withania somnifera
CTAGTGTTGTCTGCTCTTGACTTGGTTTGTGAAGCCTTTGGTCAAATCTTCGTTTATAGTTTAGTTGTAGATTAGAACACCTTCCTTATAATTACAAACCCCCCATTCTTTGTTACACCATTCGAGTCCAAATAGTTGCACTTTAGTTTTCCGTTCAACTGTCTCCATATTGTTCCTTATGGATACGACCCCGACTCTTTTGGGTAATTATACTTTACAATGACCGCGTACATAGTTTGATTGGTTTCAAAGGTGTACTTGAGCGTTATCATTTCCTTAGCAGCTTCGATAGAACCACTTAGCTCATGTATATATCTACTCACATCACCCAGCGAAAGCAATAACAAAAATATCAGAAGTTTAATAGGCAGATTATAATATTCAATAAATAGTCTCAATAAAGTAATATATAAAATCTAGTTACAAAATTATACATCTCAACTGAAATCCTCTACTCACTAAATAATGGATTGCTCGCACAAGAGTTTACTAGCCAGTCTCTAATGAATAAAATAATAAATAATAAATCTAACGTTTGTGATCTAGATAAGAAAAATAAATAATTCCATAGATTAACCATGAATCAAATGAGGACACACCAATCTTCTAATATTCTAAGAGTGTAAGTATGTCAAACTTGAACGTCTAGGCAGTTGACAACATCTGCATAGGGGTTAACATATTCATCAACAGTAGAATCAGCACACAAAAGATACATTTAGTACATGAGAAGGTATAAACAAACTATACAATGTAATGATAAGTACTATGCAATGCATGATAGTAAATCTCCACTTCATCTCTAACTAAAATAAGCAATTCCATAGTTTATAATATAAATAGTTAAAAAGATCATATCTCAAGTAAACTCAGCCAAAATAACTTAACTCGTCAATTTTTAACAAAAGATAAACACTTATTTAATAACAATAGTTCACCTTTTTCCTTTCAAAATGTTCAATTTTAGATTCTCTTTGGGAGTTTCAATTACTGACACACGTTAATACATAAAACGACGAGGCCCACATATTACCCTGTGTATAGGGGATCCTAACCTAGCAAAAGGGAAAAGGACACTCCCTCTAATGGATCCAAATATACTACAGGAAAACTTACTAGAAAAAATAACAATGATCCTTACATTAGGCTATTTAGGTTGGGCTATAAGAGCCTCTACCTAGGGCCCTTTCCCACTCTCGGTGCTAATACTTCTCCCAAGTATACAATTACTGTCATTAACTTTATTTTTCAACCTTCTTGACTAATGACATTCTATAATGAGCTACCATACCTTCCTAGAATCTTCTAAAAACACATTTCAATTTAGCACAAATAGGCAAATATAGTCAAACTGGACTTTTCATTAGGTTCTCACTTCACAGCTCAACAATTAAGCAATAAAATCATTATCCTCCTCAATTAATCTCAATTAGCTAAACATTCAATTTAGAAATGCTTCATGAACATACTTAAAATCATGTAGTAAGTCAAATAATTATGTCACTTTAACGCTAAAATAAAGTTTTAAGAATAGATCTTGAAAACATCATCAATTTTTACCTCAAAGCATATTTCTTTATTTTACTTTTATTATGAAATATTTGAATTCACAAGTACTTACATACCTAAATAATAATCATTAAAACTTCATAAATATAAATTAAAAAAATCAAGTAAATCATCACTTAAACAATTCATAATTTATTGGATTTGTTCAAGAAATCTAGCATGTTTCTACATCTTCAAAACCATATTTAGAAATTGAGATTTTGGGAACCACGATGAAACAAGTCCTTTATTAAATCCCACGTACCTCAATTGAAGAACTTTGATGGAGGATATTTGTTAGCTTTTCTCCTACATGGTGAACTTTTAAAGAACCCTAGCCTTGTTCTATATAGAATTTAATACAAGAACCTTTTTGATATAAGAATGTTGCTTTGACTTTATTTAGAGTAGAATGATTTGGGTGTAGGGTTTAAATACCTTGAAATTTTTGGCCAAAACTAGAATATATTGATGATTTAATATCTGGGAAATGTAAAAAACAATATTGCAAACACGGGGGGAAAATACATAATCTAACACATAACTGCATTGGAAATTTTTATCAGAGTTGTTATTGTGGAAACCACCCAAACATATCACATTTCCATCCCTAAAATCTCTCTAGAGCAACATGATGGGTGTTATGTTCACCCTTAGTCGATTTTCTTTGCACACTTTTCTTGGAGTATTGCACACACATTTGCAATTGCACAAAGATTCCTACTATGTAAAGTTTTTAAGTTTTTATGTTTCTAAATATCTAAGAAATGTATAAATGTATAGAGTTAATACCTAATTATTATCAAGACCCTGGGAATGTAAAAGCACCATATCATCCCTCAAAAACAGCAACATGTGCTAGAATTACAAGGAATCGTAGAGATACCATAAGGCTTTAAATAAAGTGGTATAAATTTTGAATTCCAAACTAGAATATGACATGCAATTTATTGTGTTTCAAAGTATACATTGAGGGATTCACAAAAATGAAAACTAAACACATACATCTACAAGAGGTAAATACATATTTAGGCTCACATTAAGGCTTAAGGTTCAAGTTAAGCATGTGCAAATAACCTGTAAACTCTAGATAAATTTTTGAGGTTTTATAGATTTCTACCTCTTGTATAGTTTTCTTATAACAACAGTTATTATTTGAATAATCAGATGGTTCCTTCTAAGGAATTATATTATAGGAGATGTAGGTCTCTTATTGGATGTTTTGAGACTTCTAAGGAGAGACCATGGGGTACATATTTGTTGCGAGACTCTATGAGTCAAGTTATATTGATTTATACGTGATTAATTTCATCCTAGTGTATGTAGAAAAGTTATGTTTATAGGAGTGGTTGACCCTTCTGGTTTATAGGGGATATCGAGTGTGCTTTAAGGTGTCACCAATGAAGGGTGTGATGAGATTTGAGAAGAAAGGAAATCCTTGACCTTGTTTCATTCATACCTTTGATATTCTTGAGTGGAAGGGAGAGGCGGCTTACAAGTTAGCTTTACCAACTGTCTGTTCGTGGTCCAACAGGTCTTTTATTTTTATGCTTCATAGGTATATAACCAATGAGTTTCATGGGATACTTTGTGTTTGTACCCATACTTCTATTTCATGATGAGAAAATTTCTACTCTAGATAGACAGGTTTAGAGGATTCATAAAAAATATGTCTTCAGTAAAAGTGCAGTGGAGGTAGTGACCGATTGAAGAGACTACTTAGGAGATCGAGTCAGATATGCGTAGCTAGTAACCTCCATTTTTTTACCAGTTAGGTACTTCTTATTTCTTATATTTGAGGATGAACATGGTTTTTTAGTGGAGACTTTTTTAACAACCTCAAGGTCATTTTCTAATTTCTAATCATTTTGAGTGTTTAAGTAGTTCAATTAGACTATACTAAGTGTGATTTCATGGTTGGTAGGGGAACAAAATGAGTTTTGAGAAAGTTTTCAGAAATCCTGAGTAGAACTCTAGGGGTCATCTAGAGTTTAGGACCTCAAAAATGTAACCTGTTAATTCCATCAGCTCCAAAATGTCGATTTTGGTCTAGTATGACTTTTGTTTCCTGTTTTATCGCTTTTGTGGTGATTTGTAGTAGTTTGATTTGATAAGGTTGAGTTTTTAGGGGAATGGTTTACTTTGGTCAACATTCAAATTTAGAATGTCCAGATTAAAAATCTTATGATTTGTTGGATTCAGGGGGTGTTTTTGGCCTAGAATGAGGTATTTTTTATTTTTCATTAGCCCATGAGGAACTTTGGTGCTTTTAGTTAAAAATTGATCCTTAGAGAGTATTAGGTCAAGGAGATCTCATATGTTTGTTTTGATGATTCCATTGACTCCAAAAAGTCAAAATAAGTATGGTTGCATATATGGTTTGTTTGCATCGGATACCAAACAAATTTCGAGGGTGTATTCGGTGCCATGATGTCCCTTATTTATGTTTTCTTTGCTATTGCATTTTCATCCCCATGGCCTTCATCGCGATCGTGTCGGTAAAGCTATGTAAATGGGTCATAAAAGTGAAATGGCTCATAAAAGTAAGTAAATAAGAATAAAAAACTAACTACATACCTAGAGCCAATAGTAAGTAAACGTATACAACAAGAAAAATGGAGGAGGAAACATGTATCCTAAGCATGTAAGACTATGTACCTCATCCCACAGGATAATCAACTACCACATAATCTCGAGAACTCGTATACTTAAAGTGTACCTGGTCTATAATTGAGAATAAGAAGTATAGAATCAAAGAATAACATATAAAAGTAATAAAGATGGCATAAAGGTAAGGAAAGAGAAGATATAAACCAAAAAACCTCCCATGGGGCCCCTGGGTACAAATAGAAAGGAAGATTTACCAAAACCTACCTGTGTCCCACCCTACTTATAGGTATAAATAGAATAAATAAGGAAATCACCATCGTTTCCCTATAAGACTAAAGAGTATAAAAACATGATATAGTAAATGAAAGGGGGTGACCACAGTAGAGCATAGGGCATGGACATTTAAACAGGAGAATCCACCTCCAAATCCTTCTCTTGGGACCCATAATCGAGACCGCACCTCAATATCAATGATTTGGCTCACATCAGAGACTTGTGAATTACAGTCAATATTTTTCTCGCTCTATAAAATCAGTATGAAGATCGTGCCCCTAAGCTTATTCACACCAGGATCGGCCCCCTTAAATAGCTAGGACGGAAGCCTGTAACAGTCAATACCTAGCAAGTTTATGCTTGAAAATAACTCCATAACACACATGGTCCCAGAATTAGTATACATATAGATATAGAAAAAATCTTTCCAGTTAAGCTAGTAAATCCTCCATTTTTAGTTAATTGCACATTGCATCACGATTAACTGGACAATCTATTTCCTTTACCTTAATTTTCTTATTATTTGTACTGCCTTCCCACCCAATGACTTATACTTACTTGAGAATTGGTGTTTCCTTGAGATCACTTGATATTCAGATAATTTTCTGAACCTGTTGATGTTACTTGATTATTACCGAAGATACATGACACCTAATTGATATTTCATTCATACTTGATTAAACATTATATTTTTTACCATATTTAGGTGAGTATTTATTGTGGTAGGATTGGTGATAGTTGTACATTAAGACACTTACTTATATTCATACATATCTTATTTCGTAGTGTTGGCTAAGATGTTGTATATAAATTGTTTGAAAGTTATAGTATCATAGGACAATTGGATATCAGGAGTATTAACTAGCTCTTTATATTTAGATCAGCCGAGATGCAACTGAGTATGGTAGTTTTGTACTCACTCTTTCCTTTTCTGAACTTTTGTGCAACTTTTGTAGTATATCAAACTTGATCTCTCCTTCTCATACCTAGGCGCTTATCCCGAGACATCTAAAGGTAGTTATCGTTCATTCGCGATCTCTAGAATCTTTTTTCATTATCTTAAAGTTTTACCTTCCTTGAAATACTTTCATAATTATAAAAAACTTATATAGATTAGTATTTAATGGATTTTAAAGTGGCTACCTAGTTTTGGGTATAATAGAAGACTTCCGCATAGCTATCTTGCTTATGTATTACATTTCGTATTAAAAATTGTCTTTCCTATTATTTATTTGTGAGTTAGGCTGAGTAATGGGTTGGGAAGGTAGGTTCCATCATGCCTGAATTTCAAGGCGTGAGACAAGTATCATTGTTATAAATCATTTAAAGCTCCTCCTCTATTGCTGAAACCCAAACTTCCTAGGATGATGCTTTTTCAAAGGAAGATGATTCAACAAGAGAAAAACCCATTGCTCATAAACTTCAGTGAGTAGTCTGGTCTTTAAAATAGGAGAGTATATAGTCAATTGAACATACGAATTATGATCCATTCCATAAATAGTAAAATAGAAAGTATCACTATTATGTGGTCTTAGATTTTCAACTAAAGCACTCCCACCTTGGTTTTTTAGAACAATATCTTGATCCCGGTCATAGTGGCTAGACAAATCCTCTAGAAGATCTCTACTTACAAACACCTTCTTTCTTCTAACATTGTGCACCCTTTACCCTTTTAAAATTTTGTTAAAGACCAACAAAATACAAATTTGTACATTAGTATCTATTTGCCTCTTTTAGCATCAGAAACGTGTGCATAGCACACCAAACCAAACACCTTCAGGTGTCTTGTAGACAATTTTATACCCATACATACTTCAAATGAAATCATACCTTGAACTTCTCTAGTTATTATATGCTAAGAAAATATACATTGGTATTGATTCTTCAGACCAAAAATATTTAGGCGTCTTCTTTTCTACTAGCATATATCTAACTATCTTCATCACTGTTTTGTTCTTCCTTTAAGAAACCATGTTCTGTTCTGAAGTGTATCTAATAGTGAGTTGGTGTTAAAAATCCAAATCTTTATAATATTTATTAAATTTATAAATTCAACTATATTAGCTGACATGATATACTTCAACCTGCAGCCACTCTCCCTTTCTATCATAGCCTTCAATTCCACAAAAATACAAAACACTTGGGATTAGTTGCTAGGAGTAGACCAATGTCATTCGAGTTAGATCATTCACAAAAAGAATAAAGTACTTGTTTCCACTCAAAAAAGCAGTCCATATTGGTCCACATAAATCTATATGAACCAACTTTATCTTTTCCTTAGCCCCCCAAAGGCTTCATTTAGGAAAGGATCATTTATGCATCTTACCAATTTGACATCATTGACAAGAATATTGGCATACGTAAATCTTGGATAAATATAGTACCATACTCTTTAACTGCATTTAAACCAATGGAGATGGTTAATGATTGAACCTTTTTTTTCAAAACAATTATCACCCAATTAAACATTAAAAGAGAAATTATCAACTGAATAGCATGAAATAGGAAGGAATTTTAAATCATTCTAATTTTATATACTTCACATAAATTAGGATCATAAATCACACATTCTTTGTCCTTCAAATTCTGACCATAATTTTTATGATGAAACTGACCAACACTCAACAAATTTTAAGTTAAATTTGAACATATAGGATATCATTAATGATTTTCATACCTTCATCAGTAGTAAATTTTACTGACTTTCTACCTTGAGCTTGCATTAGTGCACAATTTCCAAGCCTCACTTTAGTTCTATCGGACTTGTCCAAGCTAACAAACAAGCTTTCTTATATAGCCATGTTCCTTGTGCAAATGCAATCAACATACAATTTACATCAATCAACAGATGATGTGTGCTAGGCCATGAAACCTCCTCGTATGATTTTCAAACTTAGTGATAATCCATAAAATTTATTCATTAGGAAGACTAACCAGTTTGATTTGCTTTTTCCTATAACCCCTCTGAATAGGTCCATGCTTGTTCCAATATCTATAGTGAATTAGAGACTTCTTTGGCTATTTCCAACAATTATTCTATAAGTGTTTTGTCTTCTTACAAGTACCACAAGGTGGGAATTTTCTTTTTCTCAATGAATCACATTAGTTTCCTCCATATTTCACATCACCATAGTTATCGACAGAGACTTTTTGTTATTCCTTTTGCTGCTTAGATTTATGCCTTACCTAAAAGGCATCTTCTACAATTCCTTTACTTCTCATAGTAACCTGTTTCTTTCGGATCTACAATTTGGAGATGATTTCATCTATTGTAGGAGTAGTCAAGTCACGAGACTCTTCAATAACTGATATTTTTTAACCAAACTTGTCTATAAGGCTTACTATATCTTATTTACAACTTTCTAATAAAAAAAGTCTTCACTATGTATTCTTATCTGATTCACAATCTTCATTAACCTGGAGGAGTATTCTCTGACACAATCCAAGTTTTTCATCTTCAAAAGATCAAACTCCATATTCAAAGCTAAAGCCCTAACAATCTTCACTCTTCTACTGCCTTCAGACTTATCCTTTATCTTACCTAGGACTCGATGGTTATTTCACAAGCCATAATTCTTATAAATATCACTTCCAAAAGAATTAAATGTATAAAACTAAGGGCTCTTGGAGATCTATTCACCAACTCGTCATACTTTTTTATTTCACTGAGAGTTGCATAATTTATCAATGGTTGGCATTAAGTTATCTTATTTAAACAATATTCCATAAGTTAAGAGACATTAAATAGTCCTTTATCTTGGTAGACCAAGCGCGATATTTCTCCCCAGTAAAAACCAAAGGACCTGTCGTTGGCTGATTTTCAAGGGATATGATTTTCAACAAATAAAATCAAGAAAAATAAAAAATTTAATGAGCCAATAAATAAGTTTTGATTCAGATCCGTGATTAAATAAGGTCTTATACCATGCACAGATAAAAGGAAGAAGAATCTTAAAGATAAAAGGAGGAACAAGAGAGATTGCAACTGTAAATTGCAATAGGAATAAAAAAAGAGAAGGATAAAATTTTGATTTTTTCTTATTCTATATATTTTATCTTACATATAAAAAGTAATTCCAAACCACAAAAACATAACTCATATAAACTACATACAAATATGGCTTAGTAACCACAACTAGGAGTTTCTAGAGAAACCTACTACAGAACGCAAAATATTTACTAATCGTAGAGTTTCTAGAGAAATCTAAATTTCCTAATACCTTCATGGTGATATTAAAGACTATGTTATCATAGATAAAGAACAAGGCTTCAAACATCCTACCTTCCTACTAAAGCTTGTTAACTTCGCATTGACATTCAAGGATTAAAGAAAATACCTTCATCACATATCTCATTCACATAGGATTTTATTTTAGCAAAGCTGACACCTATCAATTTATATGGAACTCTTCAGATGGTAAAATATTGCTACTTTTGTATATCAACAACATAATACTTATAAGTAGAAGCTTATCTTGGATCTAAATTTTCAATGAAAGGTTGGGTGACCACAATTATTTTCTTTGCATTAAAGTTATCTGATGCAAAGATTGGCACCTTTTCTACCAATACAAATATTTCATAAATTTTATCGAATGAACTATGTTGTCATGTGCAACCTCCATTCGAACTCCACTCTCATAGACACGTAGTTTACATGACTCAATAGGCTCATTGAATGATGCCTTTGAATTTTATAGTATTTTGACACTTACATGATCGCAGATCACTCTGCTTTAGACTTTTAATGTCAATTCACATAATGTCCTATTGACCACTACTTTATTGGCATCAAAAGGATGCTTCCATACAGTAATAACCCTCATGCTCATTTATGATAAATACGTGACATTTTGTATTCTAGAGCATTTCAATAGATTTTAAAAGTATTTTATGACTTTTTGGGACAGGTAGTTAGGACCCCTGGCGACTTGGTTGAGAAATATCTCAAATTGCCTATTATAGAGCCAAAAACTATGTACTCATTAATCAATGTCAACTTTCCCCTAAGATGAGATTGGGATCAAATTCTGACAGTTTTGTTAGCTCTGAAAGGCCAAACAAAGTTATTATTGACCATAAGTTTATGTTTTGGAGTTTTTATTTGCAATTTATGCCAATTTATGGATTCTAGTTTACTTTGAGGCCTAAAGTGGAGCTTGGGTGGTAAATTAGTGTTCAGAATTCTTATGCTTCCTATAGATCCATAATGAATATTTTAGTCTATTGAAGGTACTGGTATAATTTTTGGATCTTTCGTTGCATTTTCGAGGTGTTGGAGGAGAAGTGCATTTTTGACTACCTTTGGTTCGAGGGGTCATTTTGCGTAAAAAAATTCAGAGTTAAATTTTATCGATTTCATTGAGTCCTGAATAGATTTTTTTTACTCAAACTACATATTTGATTTGTCAAATTTGGAATCCATTAAAATTCTAAGGCCTCGTAGGGAAATTCTGAATTTTCTGCAGAAACATGCAATTGGTGCAGATAGAGGTCTTTATTGCGAATGTGCTATGTCCTTTGTGATCGCGATGAACAACCTTTTCCTTTTGTGCAATTACAGTCATCCTCATGCGATCGTGATGAGTCCCTAAGAAATCCTATTGTGTGATTGTGATCCCTTCAAGCGATCGCGGTGGCTATTGACTTTCTTTAGCGCGATCGCGGTCAACAGTGCATGGTTGTGATAAAAGTTGTACCTAGCAGTATATATTTCTTGAACGACCCCAACTTTTTTTTCGGTGACTATATTCCTTCTCAACATGTTTTCATCAAATATATTCCCCTAAACAACATTCCAAGATCAAGGAAAGTCCTCACATCATTCCCTTCTGATTTTTACACGGTTTTGGGTAAGTTTTCTTCCCTTCTTCTTCAGAAAATTCTTACTTTCCACCATTAATGGCCCCAAGTATTGAAATTGGTAAAAACCTTCCATAATCAGCATATTATTGAGTAATCCTTCGTTAATTGAATGTACATTGCTTCTAGAATCATTAATACATCATAATTCCTTTATTTATTCCATAAAGATTGAATCTTTGACCCCGTTAGAGTGAAATCTGTCCGGGCTATTTTGAATCTCTTTCCTCATTCGAATGGTGCTCGATTTTGGAGCATGGGTTCCTAATGACATTAGGGACCCCGTAGTAAAGTTTATTTTCAGTTTTGGGCAGCGGGGCCCCACAAACCCATTTTCGGATCGAGTTTAGGACAAGTCCTGAACTTAGAATAAAAACACCATTAGACTCTTATTAAAATTTAAATTACTTTTATTCAAGTTTCAAATCATTCAGAGATTTTTTTTACACTAGTTAGAGTAAGGTTTATGAATTTACAGTGCTTTATTGCCAGACGACAGGTAGACTCTGTTGGGCTATTTATGGGATTATAGCTTTAATAATTGTATTAAATAACATCCGTGGGTTCGTTAGCTAGGTTGTATAACAACCTTGTACCATTCTTTCATATTTTCCAAGTTGATACTTATTTTTTGCATCCGATTGATATGGTGCCCGTGACTTAGGAATTGGCTATAGATACCTGTGCAGAGCATAGGATGTTGATATTACCTGATCGTATTTTGTTATGAATACTTGATGAACTATTGTGCATTCATCATATGAGAGGTTGGTCCTATGGCTCTGATAAGAGTGCGTTAGGGCTGGGTCAGCATCACCACATGATTATTGAGACCTAATTGCTAGAGGATGATTTTGTTAACAAGGATGAATAATGACATAGAGTAATAAATGGTAGCATCCTAATAATAATATAAGTAATTATCTTTTACTATTTTAGACTCGGCATTGTATCGAGCACTCGGTAATACTATTTTTCTTGTTTTAGCCCAGGCTTCATATCTTGGAACCAGGAATTACCATTTTCATTAATAAATACTGGGACTTGAGACCGACTCCATTCGACTGTAAGTAGAGCCACTAGGACTTGAGTCCGTCATCGTACGGTTGTGAGTACCACAACTGGGATTTGAGTCCTTCATCGCATGGCATTGAGTATAACTTTTTTAGGCTTATGGCATTACTTATTACGGTAACATGATGATACCTAATATATTGAGGACTTTATATGATACGATGATATATAGGCATTATACACCTTAACTTGCCAAGGATGGCTTGATAGTACGATTGATATAAGGCACGAGATGCCAAACTTGAGAGCTTTGAGGCTCTGTGATTTGGGATCTGAGAATTTGATGACATTACAAATCGTACATGGTGACACACCTCCATAGACCATGCCTCCGAGCTGCGACTGACCGAAGGGGGGTATAGGAGACAAGAGAGTGTTATACTGGAATATCTAGGCTAGCCTTCCATAGGTTTTGCCTACTGGACCTACAGGTATGGAAGGAGATGCGTATGTAGGACTAGATATTTCATGTGTGTATTTACTTTTCTGCACTTGTTTTCTTCAGTGTACACTGGTAGTATGTGGATGCCTACGGCAGAGCGAGTGTCTTTCTACATTGCATTTCTATTTGGGGGACCTATTAGGGTTTATTTTCCATACTTTATTATTCTTATTACTATTCAACTATTTTTATTAATTAACCGATACTATATGTTAAGTAGGATATTATGCCTTAAATTATTATTCATTCATCCATCCTTTACTTGAGGTTACCGGTATACCATCCATGTTCTACTCCTATCTTCTTTTGACTCCTATTTTATTGAATCATTATCACATCTATTGTTGCAAGGATTCTGGGTACGTCTTTCTTCATTGCCTAAGATCCTGTTATGTGATTAGCAAGAGATACATGTCTACTTTTATTGTACTCATATTTGAGTAGCTAGCTTCCCCTGTTGTACTACTATTTTATTATGTTATTTACTACTTTTAATATTATTATGTTCCTAGTGGTCCCTCGAAGCCTACTGGTACGGGTTGCTTTGATAGCTTGTACTCATACTACACTTGCACATATGTGGATTCGAGTATAGGTTCCCAATCTTGATATACAGTCATCTATTAGTTCGGATTCCATCTACTTTAAGGATCCAAGGTGAGCTTGGCATCTAGTTTTTACCCGTTTCTCTTTGGCTTTGACATTTTTAATTGATCTTCATGTATTTCGGGGATACAGTTGTATTAAACATATTTCAGATTTATTTTTTCTGTATTTAGTGGTTCTTTTGACACTGATACTGGGTTTTGGGTTGTTTATTTGATTCTTTAAACTTCTATATTTTTATTATCTTTTGATTATTGCACTTGTGTATTTCACAATT
>JBDJHY010157781.1:0-11682 GCA_039654485.1 Withania somnifera
ACTTAAACAATTTCCACAAATTCACATAACTTGCAAACGAAACCTCCAAAACACAAACTTAAGGTCAATCTTGACTTCATTTGGCATTCTGGAGCTAATGGAACTGTCGAAATTTAATTCCGAGGTCCTCTTGAAGGAAAGTTGACTTTCGTCAATGAATGCTTAACTTTAGGCTCTAAAATAGGAAATTTAAAATATTTCTCAACCGAGTCGCTAGGGATTCAAACTGTCGGTCCCAGCAAGTCATAAATGACTTGGGGAAACTGCTGAAATGCTCTAAGATACAACACAACATGTATTTATCATAAATGACCATGAGGGTCATTACAGCCACAGACCTTGAGAATTATTTTAGTTATCGTGCGATGAGTGTGGTGAGATGATATCTTAGCTGGTTGTATTTGGCCGATATAAAACTCCAGTTACTTTTCATTTTCATTAATATTTAGTATTGTAGTTGCTATATTATGCTGAGACACCTGTATATTATTGTTTGGGCCAAGTTTGGCACTAATGCAGCGCGGACCCTACATTTGATTAGAGGTACAGTCCTTCAGAGAGAGGACCCTGTGTTTGACACTGATGGGGAAAAAATCCTATATTTTATTAGAGGAATGGTCCTCTGGGGTGAAGACCCTAAGTTTGGCATTGAGGGGCATGGACCCTACATTTGATTAAAAGTGCGGTCCTTCGGGGGGCTACCCTGAGTTTGGCACTATTTGGGCGAGACCCTGAGATTGACACTTATTGAGAGGATAGTGTTGACACTAAATTATATAGCTCTATTTTACTTTCCTGCGCCCCCATGTATTACCTTTATAATGTTTGTGCTCACCAGGCTTACGGGGTAAGTCACGGTGGATTTTGTTGTGTAGTTTGTATTTACCGTTGGTATAGGACACCAGGTAGGTTTTGTGTGTTTACTTTTTGTTCCTTACTTAGTTGTATCCTATTTTTCGATCCTTTATTCGTAGTGCATACATATATATCCTTATGGTAGTTAGGTCCCGAATTAGCTGGAGCACAGGTACGTTTCTTTACTTCAATTTTGGGTTTTTGAGTACTGGTCACTCTGAAATTGTGTTCACCATATTTTAGTTCCTGTAGATCTGTACTTACACTTACGATATCTTATCTTTCTACATATCTATTAGTTTTACCATTTTCCTACTATCAATGACGCGTTTTACTTTCTCACCTTTATTACTTGCATTTTATTTTATCCCAATCGACCTATGATGCCTATTGGGTACCTTGTTGGGTACTCACGTTGCACTTATGTACCATTTTTGTGGTGCAGATACTGTATGGGTTATCAGAGAAGCCATAGTCGTGTGGAGTAGCTACAACTGGTTGCGAAGATTACAGTGAGCTTTTTCGTCTGAGCCGACAGTGGTTTCCTTGATGTCAGCCTGCTTTACTTTGTCTATGGTAGGCCCTGTGTTGTATTACTTTTGTAGGAGTTGTTTTGTATTTCTATCTTTGGGATACTCTGTTTAGTAGCTCCATATGCCATTCTCTTTGGGTTGCATATGTATTTCTTCTACTTCTATTCTTTTATGTTTCTCCTTGCGTTTTTCTGCTTTGTTGGATGATTCAAGTGCTTATGTTCCATTGCGTGTATCTCCGGGCTGTAGGGTTAGGCTTATCTACTGGAGGATTGTAAACGCCATCATGACCTAAATTTTAGGTCGTGACAGATTGCCTTGTGATAGCTTATTGATACTGGATTGAGATTATATTATGATACACTGTAGAGGCTAAATGGATAAATATGGATAAATTACTTATGATTGATTGTGGTAGGATGATATTATTGTAAACTAATTTGAGTGTCACTTTTCATGATTGCATTTGACATGTGCTTATTTGTTGATAATTGTGCATGAAATTTAACTTGTGACTTTTGTTAAATTAGGGATGTGGGGAGCCGAGATTTTTGCCGAAAACATATTGTTAAGGTAATAAAGATATTGGAACCTAAGGTCTCTACCAGGTATTGATCTAATGAGCTGAGGTTTCCGTTGAAAATACACCGAGTATATGAACCCCGCGAGTCCCCTATGGGTCTTACTAATCTCAAATAGACAGAAAGTATGTACTTTTAAGATAGATATGCATCTCTTTAACTATATATTACATTCCATCGCATCCATGTAGTGCATTTATTGATTAGCTATCCTGATTTGGTAAGTTGACTTAATTTATCTCTTTCTTTATATTGATCAATACTTGTGAGGTGGTGACCTGATTTTACTTGAAAAAATTATATTGCAATTCATGTTTGTCGGTTCTTTGTGCATTAGTTGAGTTGTTGTCTACTTACTTGAATGATTATTGTTAAGAATTATATTGTTTACTGGATAATTACTTGAGTGCAGGTTAGGTTGATTGGATGATAAAAATTCATGTATTTGCTTTGTATTAGGGTCAGAATGTTGTTGAGTACTTATTTTGTAAGCACACTTATTCTTTTGCACTTTTGTACAGGTACCTAGCCTGGACCTTCGTGATTTTTCGCAGAACCTTTTTTTCTTTTAGAAGGTTTTAAGTCTACTACTTGTATTTTTATAATTGTAGAAGCTTGTATACGGTGACATTTAATTTTGAGAATTTTAGACATGTATCGTTTTGAACTTTTTATATTTTTGCTGATTCTATTTATATTTTTACATATTAATTTGACAGTTTTATTTTATTAAATTTGACTGACCTATCATAGTGGGAAAGATAGGTGCATCACAACTGAGCTTTGAATCATGACGGTCATTTCCTCGAAAGCTATCTGCATGAGTATCATCGAATTGATATTTCTAATTAACAAAGTAAATCATCAACTTTCACTAAATATTCTAGAACACCATATAAGACAAAAAGTAGTAAAGGTTGGCTGGGACTCAGACAAACACATAGCAGTAAAATAAAGAAATTCAAATAAAATAATTTGTTGGTAATTATCCATTCATAAAGATTTACAATGGTTTCCTTGAAGGAAAGGAGAATCAAACTATAGACTTTTAACAATGCCAAATAATAGCCATCCAAAGAAAGTTAACCAGAAGAAGTACCAAATAATATCTATCCAAAATTAGGAATTAGAATATCAATTTCTAGACATGTATGTGAAGGCGACATAAACATACCAATACTCATCTAAGAATCTATCAAAAATGTACCTGCAAACAAATGCAATAACAGAACATTATTTGAATGATAAAGTTACCATAGCTGAAAGGATGAAAGTATCATATTCACCTCATGGAACACTTCCATTCCATGATGCAGAGAAGAAACATGAAACAAAAAAAAATACAGATAAAAAGAAGAGGATAAGAATCAACAGAGGAAGGAGGAAAAAAGTAAGAGAGTAATAAAATAATGATGAACGAATGAAGTAGAAGAAAAAATGAACACCTGTTAACAATTGAAGTTGTAGAGGGACACGTATGTTTCAGCCTTTTTGGAACTTGTAATTACTTATATACCCTTCATCTTTCACCTCTAATTTCTAAATATGTAAGCATGTTGATCTTTATGAACGTTTTAACATGGTATAAATAATATTACAATATGTCCGATAAATTTACATGAAATTTGAAGGAAAATATATAAGCTAAAACTGATGAATCATAATTCTTTTATCATGATAATTTCTTCATTGTGAAATGTTTCTTCTCTTTAACATTAGCACTGCACAGACGATACTTCTTTTTTCTTGGGAACTGCCAACTGTTATTTTTTAGTTCTGATGATCAAATACACTTTTGTGCTCTAAAAAGAAACTTTATACCAATGTATATCAAGAGGTCAGGATTTTCCTTACTCAAATTCTCAATATTGAATTGGAATGAACCTTTTAATATAATATCACTCGATGCTCATTTCATCAAATGTTCATAATATTGCATTGAGATGTTCATGCAAAGCATTCTTTATATTCTATGTAGGCAACACAAGCTACAGAGCTGTAGACTTAAGACCTAAGGATACTTTGATGTGTGATCAGGTCTTAGAATCCTCAGAAAAGTGTAAGAACCATTATATAATTTATATTTTTCTTCGGTTCATTCTTCAAGAAGCACGGTTTCAGAGCTCTAACTCCTCCCACTACTCGGGAGTTTACACTTTCATATTCTATTACATAAGTGTTGCATGACTGTCATCAACTCGTGTCATGAGATGTTTGGTCAAGTCCTATAACGAGTGAAACCCTCATTTTGTGTTCCTAAGACATGCGCCTAAGGAGAAAGTCTTTGCAACTGAAGTAAGCCGAGGAGCCGAGAGACGTGTCATCCCTACTAATTAAGTGCCAGCACCTCATATTATATAATTTATTTAAACAAAAAAGAAAGATAGTTATCGAACAAAATGATTTGGACTTACACATTAATTATGCTAGCTATTTTTTTTTTCTCGATCCCTTTAATGACCTATAAAATTTATAGTTCTTATACTTTTGAGTGTTTGCTTATAATAGAGATATTTTCTAACTTAAGATTCTAAATTTGTGCTTGCTTATAAGCTAAATAACTTGGCTATTCAAACTTATAATTTTCTTGTAAGAAAAGATGAAACTAATTGTTTGTTGATCCGCATCAACGTTATTGTCTGATATTTCATGCCACTATATGATTTACCAAATAAGCATGTAAGTAACGTAATTTTGACATAGCTATAAAAATCGTAAATTTATTTGAAGGACAAATGAAATTTACAATTAAAGCACAAGGCAAGATTGAAATTTAAATAATTTGAATATGAATAGAAACTAAGTCGTAGAGAAAAAATTTAAGTGAAATAACAAAATAAAATGGATATATTTGTAGCAAAAACATTCCATCACATTTGCGGTCTTTAAATGGTAAAAAAGTATATATATTTTGTGGAAGGGACATCATTTTTGTATAGCTATAAATGTCAGAGATGACTTTAAAAGGGTTAAAGTACCCTATTGATCCGGTTCTTTGTCGAGTAGATTAAGATAGAGAACTCACTCGTTACAATATCATTTTATAATCTCGTATAAAATGTCATAATTAATGGGCAAATCACAAAGAAAAAATTACATTAGCTAAAATAGATTTGTCAACACTTTAAGAAGGAGCTTACAATTATGTTGTACAATGAAGGAAATCATTAAAAGAAAATATATAGCATAATTTCTTTTCACTAAATCCTGTATAATCATATCAAATTCAACTCAAGTATCAAAAAAATATGTACCAAAAAAGTGATGAATGCTACCTACATTATCCAAATACAAAAATATAAGTAAATCAAAGAGGTGAAATATATGAATTATGATGGAGGCAACAAAAGAATAACTGGAAAGCATCAACATGAGAACTAATTCAACAATAGAGTAGAAGTTTATACTTCTTTTGATTTAGTATGTTACAAACTAAAAGAATAAAATAAAATATGCTCTATAATGGCAGTTCAAGGATTAAAGTAGTATTATTACTCGCGCCGTTGAAAAATAGTTGTCTATTATTGATGTGACACAAATCAGAAAAATAATAAGAGGTAATTTAATTTATCATCCTTTCGTAAAATAAATTATTTTCTTTGGAAAATGCAGTAAAGAATTAATATGTAATGACCCTCTAGGTCATTTTAAATTTTTTGAGCAAATTATCATTTTTACCCTTTATCGTAGCTGATTCATATCATGTTGCTTCGTTGGTATGGGTCAGAGAGATAAAGCTAGGGACTGCTAGGGTGGGGGTCGTTAGTAGTAGTTTTTGCTCTGAGATGGGGCCGAGGAAGGAGCCTCAGTGGGTGATTATCATGTTCCTGGTATATGCTTCAGCTAAAGATTTATGGTTTGATCCATTTTGTCTTATGATTTGGTTTATTTCCTATCTTTCTCTATTTATGCCCCATGAGTTTTTACCTGTAGTTGAGTATTGGGGTGCCTGTGGGCCAGATCCTAATGGTGGATGGACTATTGGCTGTGTGCTTTCTAGTATGAAATCCCTTACATTAACAAAATAGATGGAATAAGTGCAGATAGGTCGTTGTTAGTGCGGGGTCACGACATGCGGGCCGATTGGGGGGTCTTATAGGTGTTTGGTCAGGTTTTATTTTTCTATGTAGGAGACCAGTTTCCTTTCTTTTTATGCAGTTATAAGTCATTTCTCCACGACCTTTACCTTAGCAATGCCCGGTATATCCTGCGTGTGTAATGGTGGGACCTTTTGGGAACTCATTGGTTTGGGACTTGTTTTGCTCTTGGACTTGAAGATTGGGTTTCCTCCAAGGCATTCCTTAGCCCATTTGTTCCTATTTCTTTGCTATTTTCTTTCCTTTTATGTCATTTTTGCCTCTCGAGTTTGAGGGTGGAGGAGTGATGTAGTTCAGGTGGGTAGATGTGCTTTGTTTAGTTGTAGATCGCGTAGGTGATGTCCTTAGATTTTTCTTTGGGGTTCGTTTAGATTTCATGGTTTTTAGTAAATTTTCTTGGCTTGTCGGCATGGTTTTTCCTTGACCTCTGGTTGTGATCTAGCTCTAGGGTGTGTTCAAATGAGATTGATCTATTTGAGGGTGTGTTGGCCTAAGATTTAAGCTAGCGGCCTTGTTAGAATGTTTCTGTTTAGCTGGGGCTTAGAGGGGTTTCTGTGGAGAAGGTCTCCCAGATATGCATTTTTTTTATTGCATTGTCTGAGGTCTGGGAAGGGGTATATAATCCCAATACACCCTAACAAGTTGGAGTCTTCAGGTACTGGCCTTCTTTGACTTTCAAGGACGAAAGTAATGTTTAGTGGTGGATGTCGTAATGGCCCGTTTGCTCATTTTCTTTCTTTCTACCTTTTTCAGTGTTTATAGTCGTCTAGTAGTGCCCCAAGTTATTTATGACTTACTGGGATTGGTACTTCATTGCCCTGGTAGCTCATTTGACTAATATCTCTATTTTCCTGTTTTGAAGTTTTAGTTTTGAGACGGTGGAACTCGAGAGTGAACTTGTACTAAACGTGCTCAGAATTGAATCATAAAAGTTCCCTTAGCTCCAGAATGCCGACTTTGGTATAGATGAACCTTAAGTTTTATCCCGAGATTTTCATTTTGAGTCTGAGTTGTTTTGTGGAGATTCAGTTTAGCCAAAGCTCATTTCGGAGCATGGGTGGTTTTTTGGAGATCGAAGTGTCAGATCAAAATTTGGAAAATTTTGTCAGCTCTGAAATGTTGATTTTGGTCTAGTAGGGTTTTTAGTTCACTTTTCGAGGTGTCCGGTCTCATTTTGGGTTCTTTTGTGGAAGTTTGGAAATTTCCTCTTTTGAGTTGTTTTGAGTTTAGAGGTTCTTTTTGCATAGAAGACTTCAGTTGGTCATTTCGTCGATTCTGTTGAGCCTGAAGAGTGTTTTCCACTCAAAATTCATATGTGGTTTGTGGTAGTTGGACTCCGTGTTGATTTTGTGTCATCGTTGGGAGTTGTAACTGTTGTAGACTTTTCTGCAGAAAATGGTCATCAGCGCGATTGCGGTGAGTGCTGACTTTTCTTTTTGTGCGATCGTGTTGGTGAGCATCATGATCGTAGTGAGTGGGTGACTCAGTAGTTGGCGCGATTAGGACATTACTCCAGAATCGCGTTGGATTATGACCAGCTATAAACTGGCAGAAACTATTTCCAATTCATTTCACAACCCTTTTCTTTCAATTTCTCCCCGTTCCTTACCTATATCCCCACCAATTCAAGGGGTAATTGGTTGGATTTTCTTTTTATTGAGATGGGATCGCATTCCTCGACACTTGGTCCCCAATTTTTGGTAAGTTTTCCTTTCTTTTCCTTCCTTTTGAGGTTGTATTGAGCACTAATGGCATATTTCAATTTCTTGCCTAAATTGTAGAAAGTTCTTTTGTTTTAGTGTGGTAGTGTGGGGTTGTAGTTTTGGCTAGCTTCCTCTTGTGATCTCCTCTTTGTTTTAGGTGAGTTTGACTCTGTTTCCACTTAGGTACTCCTTGCAGTGTTTTTCTTTTTTACATATTGTAGTTTTCGTCCAATTGAGAACCCTCCTATGGTACGACTGAGATCATATTCAAACCACGTGTTCATTAAGCTGAGGTCTTTGTGCCAGTGTGATTAGATTTATTTTTTTGGGCTGCGGGGTCCACAAGCCGGTTTCAGCCCTGATTTCGACCCGATTTGCATTATGCAATATGGGTATCGTTCTTTATGTTTTTGGCCTTTGTACCCTTAATTTGTTAGTTTTAAGTCATGTTGGGTGATTACTGAGATTGTTCGGGCTGTGCACATCACTTGTGGTACCTTTTTGTCTATGTCTAGGTAGGCTAGGTTTTCCTTTAATTTAGACTGAGTTTCTTATTGAATGCTAGTTTGTTCCATCCAGTCGATATGCTAGATTGATAGTCTACATTACCTTTCTTTTTTTTATTTGTGCTTGTTTAACTTACGGGTCTGTGTGGGAGCTCATTGTTGGTTTATGCTTATTTAGCATGCCCGGTCTGCCGGGGGTGACTGTGTGGATGTATTACTGATATGGGGACACTTGGTAGTTACTCGGGTGAGTTGTGTGCTTAGTTGGTGGCTTTTGTCCCTTATAAATGTCAAGTGTACTTCTTATTTCCTTTGATTGACCCGCATCATGCATTATACATCATGGGATCTTGTAGTTGAGCAAAGGCATGTCCCAGGGCTGTGTTATCTTTATATTCGCAAGATAACTAATTAAAAAGAGAAGTTTTCTTGGCTTAATAACTAATGGAACGGAGGTTTTCTTGTACTTATATGTATGCCACGACCACCTTGTGGTATGGCTTTATTTTCAAATATATAGGGAAGGAGTTTTCAACATTCATAAATAAGGTATATGTGGTTACTGAGATTGGGACTTTTAGGGCAAAGTCCCATTGTTTTGGATGTGTTCTTATCCTGGCCTTGCCACTGGCCACCATGGACTATTATTGAGGTGGCACTACCTCCAGGGTGTGGACCCTTTGGTTATTAGTGAGGTGGTGTGACCTTCGGGGTGTAGACCCTTTTATTGTTATTGAGGTGGCATGACCTTCGGGTGCGGACCCCTTTATTGGTATTTTGATGGCACGACATTCGGGGTGCTGACTCTTTTGATGGCACTTCTTAAATTTACTTTCTGGCACCCCCATGCATTCATTCTTTCATGTTTGTGCTTGCTTGGCTTAAGGCAGATTTATTGTGAGTTTGTTTGTGTTGGATGTATCCACTGGTAGGATGGTACACCTTTGGAATTTATCTGTTTACAACTTTCCTTTCTGCTTACATTCCTGTTTTCCCTTATTCTTACCCGTTCTATTTATCGATTGAATTGAGTTGGATAACAGGTACTCTTCCGTAGGCTCGTGCCCTGTGTTAGTTACTTTTAGTTGATTTCCATATTATTATGCCTTATCTTCCTGTACTGTCTTTATTCGCTTTTCTTCTGGCCTAATTTAATTACTTGTTGTTCTTACTTGTATTTGATTTAAGCCCAGACGGCTAATAATGCCTACTGGGTACCTTGTATTTTGGTACTCATGCTACACTTGTGCACCATTTCTATGGTGCACACTAGCGAAGGCCTTCGCAGGAGACGTGATTGTGATGGTTAGAGGAGTAGGTGATTTCAGAGATGGTTAGAGGAGCAGGTGATTTCAGAGATCAAGGTAATCTCCAGTGTTCTGGCTGAGCCTGTTCTCCAGCTATGTTAGGTTTTCTTCCTTATCATGTTCAGGGCAGACCGAACTTGTATTTACCTCTTATTGGAGTGATTGTATATATTATTTTTTTGGATACTCTGATATAGATAGCTCAATTTTATTGCATTCACCAGTCCTGGGAGGTGGCCTTATATTTTTGTATATACTGATGGTTATCTGTTATCAGCCCATTGCTTGTTGCTTCCGGTCGAGGAGTTGGGGCTTGTCTACCAGGGGGTTGTAGATGTCATCACGATTTGAGTTTTAGGTCATGAAATCTGAAAAACCATTGCGGACAACCGCGAGTCAACTATGAGTTGGGGTAGGGAGTCATGACTCATGACTCAAGTTGTGGCATTGAGGTATACTCACTGGAATTTATCATGGTTTCCCATAAGTCCTTACTAGGATTCATGACTTGATACAATGAGTCGTGAGATGACTTATGATCAAGAATATGAGGATATTGGAATTTTAAACCAAGTTTCCACGAATCCCTATAACTATGCGTTACTAGACTCCACGAGTCATGATTGGAATCATGGTCCTAGACGTAGAAAAAGAAATTTTCCAATGTTCTGTCCAGGCTACCCATGAGTTAACAAATGACCTGTGGGAGCTTCTCACGAGTCGTTAAAACTCATGGAGGCCTGGGAATAGAAATTTTCTGGTCTTTGTTTTCTAAGATGAGATTTAGACTTTATAATCTAAAACAAGTATGGGGCATTACAATAACTCCCCCTTAGGATCATTCCTTCTCGAATGGAGGATAGAGCTAAATTTGGAATGATTCTAATTGCTTAAATTGATTAGTTGAACACTGGCTGGATGAAAGCACAAAACTGACTAATCTAACTAGACTAAATCTGACATAATGTATCTATTATGAATGAATATGTTGAGACTTATGAAAGTTGATGTAGCACATGATTGAACCTAGTAAGATGAATAAAAAGAATGATTACCTCAAGATGGAACTGGACTAGGAGGGAAGATATGGGTATATTTAGAGATCATGTCTTCTTCTGCTTCCCATGTAGCTCCCTCTACAGATTGATTCACCCAAAGGACTTTAAAATAGGCCATATCTGTATTCTCGAGTCAGTACACCTGACGGTCTAGGATATGAACATGAATCTCCTTATAAGCCAAGTAGCCTCTAATACCAATTTCCTTCACAAGAGAACCCCAAAATGGATCACTCATGAATTTTCTCAACAATGAGACATGGAAAACGGGATGAACTACAACCAATCCATTAGAAGGTCCAGTTAATAAGCAAAGTGCCAACCCTCAAAATATGATAAAGACCAGTATGGCGGGGTCTGACCTTCCCCCTTCTTACAAAATCTCATGAATCCTCCCATAGGAGACACCTTCAGGAAGACCCAATCATATACAGTAAACTCCAATCCCTCTTCCTCATATCTGCATATGATTTCTGTCTACTCTGTGTTATCCTCCATCTGTCTCTAATAAGATGAACTATCTAAGTAGTATCATTAACAAACTTTGGACATCCCATTATTTCCTCACCTACCTCAACCCACTTAATGAGAGATCTATACCCCTCACATATGATGCCTCAAATGGAACTATCTAGATACTAGAATGATAGTTGTTGTTTTTGTATGAAAATTCTATTAAAGGTAGGTGATCAATCTGACTACCCTTTAAGTTGATTGCACATGATCTCATCATATCCTTTAGTGTATGAAAGGTCCTCTTATCATGTCCATTAATCTACGGATGAAACATTATACTGAGATAAACCTGGGTACCAAGGCCTCTATGAAACAATCTCTAGAACTGCAATGTGAACTACATACCTTGGTCTAAAATAATAGAAAAAGGCACCCAATGCATCTTGGTAATTTTTTGGTGGTAAATCCACTCATACTAATCTGCTGAATAGTTGATGTAAACTACCAAGAAGTAGGCTCACTTAGTCATGCGGTCTACTATCACCCACATAGAATCGTGTTTCTAGGAACAAGGTAAACCAGTGAC
>JBDJHY010157792.1:0-12691 GCA_039654485.1 Withania somnifera
ACTACGGGGTTTGTTTCTCCTACTTGGGTATAGTAGGTGCCATCATGACTTGAGAAATCGGGTCGTGACAGTCGTACATCATTCACTACTAAAAATCATGTTTATCCTCGAACATAAAGGAATATAAAGTACCTGACACCTAAAACGATGTGGATATTTGACATGCATATTAGACTCAATCTCCCACGTAGCCTCTGAAACTAGGTGACACTTCTACTGAACCTTTACCAAAGCAATATCCTTATTTCTCAACGTCCTAACCTCCCTATCTAGAATAGTTACAAACTTTTCCTCATAAGTTAAGTCTGGATCCAAAGTCATAGAATCATAGTGGATTACATGAGAATCTCAGGAACGTATTTCCAAAGCACGAAAGTAAAATGCATCACTAACAAACTAGGTGGCAAGGATAACTCATATGCCACCTCCCAACGTGTATCAAATTCTCAAATAGGCCAATAAACTTAGGGATAACCTTTTAGTTCTTCCTAAACATCACACCCTTCATGGGTGATACCTTAAGCAAAAACCAATAACCCTCCATGAACTCTTAAGGCTTAAACCCACCTATTTGCATTACTCTTTTATCTACTCTGTACTGTCGACAGTCGGCTCTGAATAACCGAAACTGCTCCATTGCATCACAAAGTATATATGTATAAAGAGATCTCACCTTAAATGCTTTGAAACAACCAATCGTAATTATGCATCTCTAACCATATAAAGCCTAAAAAAGTGCCATATGATTGCTAGAGTTATAACTGTTATTGCAGGCAAACTTTGCCAATTGTATGTGCTTATCCCACCGGCCTCTAAAGTTAATAACACAAGCTCATAGCATATCCTCCAATACCTGAAGAATTCGCTTTGACTGGCCATCATTCTAAGGATGAAAAGTTGTATTCATATATAGCCAAGTACCCAAACCATGTTGTAAGGCTCCCAGAAGTGCGACGTTAATAGTGAGACTAGATTGTAAGTAATAGAAATGGGAATGCCATACAATTGAACAATCTAGCTAAGGTAAACCTCTGGCAACCTCAAATGATCCACAATCACCCAAATAGAGTCAAAACCACCCACGGTCCTAAGTAACCCTACTATAAAATCCATGGCAATCCACTCCCACTTCCATGAAGGAATGGACATCTTTAAGATAATCCACCAGGCCTCTAATGATCAAAATTAACTCAATATAAACTCAAGAATTTATCCAAAGACTTTGTTATATTCTTTTTCATGCCACACCACCAGTACTGTTGGCTCAAATCATGATACATCTTCTCTTCCCTCAGATGGATGGAATACCTTAAACTATGTAACTCTTTCATAATCAAACTAGTCATGTCATACACCTTAGGAACACATATTATGCTACCAATCCTCAAAACACCCTCAAGATCAAGAAATTCCACCTTTCCACTCCCCTTAATACTTTATCTCTAATGATGCACAACTTTTCAATCTTCATAATGCTTTTCTTTGATATGATCAATTAGTGAAGAACCAGACTTAATTAAATCAAGGATATAACCACTATTTGATATCTGCAAGAAAACCAAGATGTTATCCAAACTCAGAACATCTCTGACCAAAGGTAGCACCTCTGCTCGAATAGAAGCAAGACTACCCATACTAGTGGATTTCCTACTTAACATATTAGTTACCATATTATACTTACCCGATTAGTATAGAATAAGTAATATCATAATCCTTTAGCAAGTTAATTCACCATCGCTGTCTCATGTTCATATCCCTCTGATTGAATATGTACTCAAGGTTCCTATGATCTGTGAACACCTAACTATGACCCCGTTAAAGTAGTGATGCCATAACTTTAACACGAAAACAATTGCCTCTCTAGATCGTGGGTGGGATAATTTTCTCATAGGTCTTCAGCTATCTAGAAGCATAAGCTATAACCTTACCCTTTTGAATTAACACTCTACCTAAACCAACTCTAGAGGCATCACAAAATATGGTGAAAGGATTATCCTTAATAGGAATAGTTATGACTAGATCTGAAGTTAGTAAGGCCATTAGAAATTCTCCTCAAACTTGTCCGACCACTAAAATAGAACATTATTTTGAGTCAACTGAGTCAACAAGACTGTAATAGAGGAAAACCCCCTGAACAAATCTGCGATAATAACATGCCAAGACAACAAATTTATCGATATATATATATATATATATGGGAAGTAGGCCTAGACCAACCACAAACTGCCTCTATCTTGGATGGATATACAACAATACCTTTCTTGGATACCACGTGTCCAAAGTGAATCATAGATCTAATCCAAAACCCAGTCTCTCAACCACTATAGTACAATCCACATATGTTGCACATTGTTTGCCTCACTCGTTGAGTAAACCATGATATCATCAATAAAGACAATAAGAAATACAACTAGATAAGGCCAAAATACCCTATTCATCAACTCTATAAACGCCTGACGGGACATTAGTCAGTGCAAATGACATCACAAAAAGCTTATAGTGACTATAATGGGTGCCCAGAAGGCTATATTAGGGACATCTGAAGCCCTACTCCTTAACCGATGATAGCTAGATCACAAGTTGATCTTCGAGAATACCGTGACACCCTACAACTGGTCAAATAGATCATCAATCTGAGGAAGGGGATATTTATTCTTTATAGCAACCTTGTTCAGCTCTATATAGTTAATACACATCCTAATAGACCCATCTTTTTTTCATTAATAGAACTGGAGTACCCCACAGTGATACACTCGGTCTAATGAGTCCCTTATCAAGTGAATGTTGTAACTATTCTTTCAATTCTTTTAACTCTAATGGATACATATAGTATAGAGGAAGAGAAATGGGCTTATTGCCTAGCCCCAAATCAATACTAAAATCGATGTCCCAATTAGGGGGAACACTTGGAAGTTCTATAGGGAAGACATAAGGAAACTCACAAAAAAGTGAAAGAGACTCTAATTGAGAAGTAGCATACCTGGTATCTCGGGTGAATACTAAATAGGAGAGACACCCTTATGAAGGAAGGATATCACTCTACTAGGATATGAACCACTAGAACCCTTCCTTTCTATCTTCAAAAAACCAGGCATATTTGGAGTAACTGTCTTGGAACAATAATCCATGATTGCATAGTGAGGAGAAGGCCAATCCATACCCAAAATGACATCAAACTCTACTATATCCAGAATAATCAATTCTACCCAAGTGTCATAGCCCACCATAGAAATAATACAAGATCAGTACACTTGATCCACCACTAAAAAATCTCCTACGAGTGTAGAAACATACAAAGGAACTAGTAGGGGATCACTAATCATATAAAATCTAACAACAAAATATGTAGGCACATAGGAATATATAGATCCAAAATCAAATAATACCTATGTAGGTCGATGGCATACCAGAATAATACCTGTGATAATTACATCTTAGGCCTCTACCTTAGGCCTTAGGGAAAGGTTAACAATATCCTCTACCTCTATTAGATAAAGAACCACCTCTCCATTATAGCATGGACTTACTATCATCCCCACCAGAAGTCTGACCACCTCTACCTATGTTTGCTCTTCCTTGACATCTAATTATAGGTGCTGGTGCTATAGATGGATAATGTGAAATAGGATGGGGCCCTCCTTAACCATACAATGGATAGAATCTCATCATATGTAATGGATTTCCATAAATATAACAGTACCTAGGTATCCCATGCTGCTAAGCCAAACCAAAAGGACCTAAATAACCACCACGACTTGACTATCTTTGCTGAAAACTCAAGGAAGACTGACCTGTACTGGAAGAAACTTGGTCTCTTTATGATGTCTATAAAGATGTCTAAACTAGCCTCTGACAGAAAAATAAACTACCCTATCTAAATGAACCTTTACCTCTGGATTATAATGTACCAGAGAACTAATTGGTGGTATGAGTCCTCGTATCTCTCCTTTTCTTAAATTCCTCCCTCTATCAACTCAGCCTCCTTAGTTGTACCAAATATCTATAAAAAGGATACTACCTAATGGGTTAATCTAAACATATCCACTCAGATAGAATATGACAACCTTAATATAAATCTACAAGCTCTCTTACCTGGGTCAGTGAGAAGTGATCTAGCATACCTCACTAAGGCACAAAAGTGAATCTCATAATCAGTAATTTTCATGCCACCCTTCTCTAACCTCTTGAACCTTATTCAGTTCTCCTCCCTCACGCTCCACAGGACATAACAATCATAGAAGGTTTGTGCGAACTCATACTAAGTAATAAAAGGTGATCCAGTTAGTCTATTATCCATATAAGAGAAATCATGCCAAGATCACCTTGAATCTTTGAAGTAGAATAAAGTCTGCACAAATAGCTAGCTATAATCACAGTCGGGAACCTATATTCAGATCTGCACATGTGCAAGTGTAGTATAAGTATAAGTTGCCGAAGCAACCCATACCCAATAGGCTTCGAGGGCCCACTAGGAACATAAGAATAATAAAAATAGTAACTAACGGAATACAATAAAGGGATCATAGAAGCAATTAGCATAACACAGAAAGCTAGCTACTCAGATAAGAATCAAGTATAAGTAGACATGCATCGCTAGCTAATCACATAGCAGGATCTCAGGCAATGAAGGAAAATGTACCCGAAATCCTTGAAATATTAGATGTGAATAATAATACAATAAATAGAAGTCAAAAGGAGACAAGAGTAGAACATGGATAGTATACCGGTAACCTCAAGTAAAAGAGTAAATAACTGATAAGAGTCTAAGGCACAAAATCCCAGATAGCATGAAGTAGCAATTAACCAACTATAGCAACTATAGTAATAAAAATCATAAAGTAATGAAAAAAAACGCTGACAAATTCCCCAGAAAGAAGCGCAAAGTACACATAAAACATGCTCACCAGTCGACCTCCTATTCAACCAGGGGTACATTAAAGAAAACAAGTATAGAAAAGTAAATACAATCATATGAAGTAACTAGTCCTGCATAGGCTCCTCCTCTGGTACCCGTAGGCCAGCAGGCAGGACCCATGGAAAGCTAACCTAGATGTTCCCTGTATATCATTCCTCCATCCTATACCCCCCATCTGTGTCAGTCGCAGTCCAAATGCAAGGTCCATGGAGGTATGTCACCATGTACGATCTCTAACGTAACCATAACCTCACATCCCAAATCTCAGAACCTCAAAGGTCTCAATAGTCTGGCATCTCTTGCTGAAATATCAATAGTCTCTTCAAGTCATCCTCAGCAACTCAAGGTGTACAACGCCTATATAACATAGTATCACCAATGGTCTCAATAGATCGGTATCGTCCAATTTACAAAACCAGTAGTGACACAGTATCAAAAAGTTGTACTCACTATCGTACGACGACAGACTCAAGCCCAGTGACTATACTACTGTCGAACGGAGTCGGTCTCATGTCCAAATATTTATTTAATCAAATGTTAGTTTTCGATGCCAGGATGTAAAGCCTAGACTAAAACAAGTAAAAATAGTACTACCGGGAGCTTGATACAACGCAGAGTCTAAAACAGTTAAAAAGACATTTACTTATATTATTATTAAATATTCCAATTTATCAACATATATCATTATTCATCATTATTACTCAAATTAGTCTCTAGCCTCTACGGTTCAATAATCAAGTGGTGATATTGACCCAGCCCCAATGCACGCTCATCGGATCCATAGGCCCAAATCTCATGTCATGAATGCACGACATATCAAAAGGTGATCATGTAATAGCAATTTCCTATGCCCTACATAGATACCTAGCTAACTTCTAATTCATGCACACCGTATCAATTGGATGTCCAAATATAAATATCAACATGAAATGGATGAAAGAAAGGTACAAGATCACTATATCCACCTAGAAACCCATCCCACAAATGTTATTTAGTATAATTATTAAAGCTATAAGCCCATAGATAGCCCCACGGAGCCTACCTGCCATCCGATGATAAAGCGCTGCAATGCCACGAATATTACTCTGACTAACGTCAAACGATCTCCAAATGATCTAAAACTTGCGTCAAAGTATTCTATATGCTAATACAAGTTTAACGGTGTATTTTATGCTAAGTTATGGACTGGACCTAAAACGAGCTTGTAAGGCCTGCTCGCAGAAGCTAAAAATAAACTTTACTCCGGGGTCCCCAATGTCATTAGGAACCCGTACTCCATAATTGAGCACAATTCAAGTGTGGGAAGTGCTTAAAAATATCCCAGACCAATTTTACCCTAAGGGGGTCAAAGATTGAATTTTTATGGGTCTAATGTTGGAATTTCAATGTATAATTGATACTAGAAGCAATGTATCCTCAAATAATAAAGAATTACTCGAAATTATATGGGTTATGGCATGATTTTATCAATTTCAACCCCTAGAGCCATAAATGGTGGAAACTAAGAATTTTAATAATATAATGCTAAGAAGGCTTACCCAAAAACGTGTAGAATTTGACATACAATGCCAAGAGAATTTTTCTTAGCCTTGGAATGTTGTTTGGGAGAAGATATTTGCTCAAAAATAGGTTAAAACGCAATGGGTTTGCTGAAATAAAAAGTTAGGGTCGTGCAAGAAATTATATACTGTTAGTTACAACGGTCATCGCTATCGTGTACTGTTTACCGCAATCGTGCAGAGGAAAATTAACAGCCATCGCGATCGCGTGAAGGGGTCACGATCACGCAAAAGATTTTCTGGGGACTCATCGCGATTGTGTGAAGATGGTCGCGAGTCGTGCAGAAGTAATATTTTTCATCATGATCGTATAGGACCCACCGCGATCGTGATAAGGAACCTCACTGCACCAGTTGCAGGTTTTTGCTGAAATTTTTAGAATTTTCAACCGAAACCTCGGAAATGAAATGGAGTCCAAATTCAAAAAACCAAATATACATTTTAGGTGAAAAACACATTTAAGACTCCATGAAATTAACGAAATCAAAATCTAAGGTCGTTTCGAATAAATGTTGACCAAGTCAACACGTAAGCTAAACTGTCAAGAATTCTCCACCAACACCTCAAAACTGCAACGACAAATCCAGAAATTATACCAACACCTCCACTAGACTAAAATCATCATTCTGGAGCTGCTAGAAGCATCAGAATTTCGATCTGAGACTCCAAACACTATTTTACCTCCCAAGCTCCACTTTAGGCCATTATCTTAACTAAAATCCACAAAAAGACATAATTTGCAAACGAAAACTCCAAAATACAATCTTAACATTAATATCTTGACTTTGTTTGGCATTCTGGAGCTAACAAAACTGTTAAAATTTATTTCCGAGCTCGTCTTGAAGAAAAGTTGACTTTGGTCAACAAGTACTTTGTTTTAGGCTCTAAAACAAGTAATTTGAGATATTTCTCAACCGAGTCACCAGGGATCCGAACTACCGGTCCTAGCAAGTCATAAATGACTTTTGTAAACTATCAAAATGCTATAGAATGCCAAAAGTTGCGTATTTATCATAAATGACCATGAGGGTCATTATAGTATCTCAAAGATTTCCTATAGTGGCCCTAAGTCCTTTATGACTTATAAGAATTGATGGTTCAATTCTGGGGTCGTTCATTTAGTTGTTATATTTATTTCCTTATTTTAGAGCCTTACTATAATATTGTTGACTCTAGTAAACATTCTATGAAAACAAATACAAAATTAAATTTTGAAAGTTCCATTAGCTCCAGAACATGAATTTTGGTCTAGACGAACTCTTGTTTTGTTTCTGGAAGCCTTAGATGTGATTTGACTATTTTATTGAGTTTTCTACAATTTGAGTTAAAATATTTGACTTCGATCAACTTTTCATGATCGGATCCTCGAATTAAAAACCCCATTGCGCCATTAACTCTAGAATATCAAGTTTGGCTTAGGTGAGCTATTTGTTCGGGTCTTGAGCTAGTCAGGCTCATCTCAAGACTCGGATAGAAGTATGGAAATTTAGGCCAAGGGTTGTCTTTAGTTAACATTTTTTCAAAATGACTGCGGATCAAAAAATTTTCTGTGCCATTGAGTTTGGAATATTGTTCCCATGTAGGAGCATATTTTATTTGTGTGCATTGGGTTCCTAATGCATTCAGAGCATCCTTTTGGTTATTTCTTTTTGATGAGTTTTGCTATTATGGCAGTTGCTTGTGCACAACAATACTCTTCATCATGATTGCGACTGAGGCTCACGCAAACTCCATGAGCAATTCTATTGCTCTACACAATTGCGACTTCCAATCAAGCAATTACATGATGTTGCCTCAGCCCTCTTCGTGATCATGAACCTGGTCAATGCTATCATGAATGTCTATTAAGCTCCTCATCACAATCGTGACCCTGTAATACTCAATCGTGATGTCTACCTAGTAACATGTATAAACTTCAAGTCCCATATTTTCTTCTAATTTTGATCATCTTTTAACCTCCAAACTCAAAATATACGTTGTTGGACCTTGGGGTTTAGCATGTGACCTTGGTGAATATTAGGAATCATCTTTATTTGACATTTTTTCAATTATTGGTAAGTTTTCTCTCTAATTTTATCTACAAGTTCCCAAATTTAGTCAAGTTATTTCTTTATTTTATTTCATTGATTTTAGCTCGTTCCTCACTCGTCTTAGCTCCATATTTTGGGAATTAATTCCTTACGATATGGGAAATGTTTTTGTTAGTGGGCCCTTTTGACTCAATTTTTTTTTACCCCCACTATAATTATAGCTTTATGAATATCATTTGGGTCCTATTAATGCGTAGATTATTTTTTAGTTTCTTGATTATTAGAGCATTTTTGGAGCTATTGGAGCTGTTCGGCCTATTTTTCCTTGTATTTGCTGGTTTATCTTTAGAGGTCAGTTTGGCTATTGATTACTCATCTAAAATTGGGTTTATACTTGAATTGATCATTGTATTTAGAAATCCTCAGGTTTTTTTCTTAGGTTTGGCACCCATGACCCTATACACTTCTTAAGTCCGCTTCTTGGCTTATGCATTGATATTGCATTGTGATTATAGGCTACCATATGACTCTTTATGTTCTTTATTAACTTTATAAGGTGGGGTTATTGAGAAATATCCGTGAATCTTGGATAATATGACTAGTTATGATTGCTTTAGCTACTAATCTTGTGTAGGGACGATGAGATATATTATTTATGGTTGTGTAAAACATCATGAAAAATAGTTTTATGCATTCATTTCTACTATTTTACGACCAAGGGACTAACATCACTGATATTGAAATCTTGCATTTTCGTGTGGGCTCATTTTTAGTACTACGAGTTAAAATGAGTATAAAATAGTAATTTTACCAATTTTGATGATTAAAAGGTTAATGAAGATATATCAACTATTTTGAGATATCACTAGACTCGGTGAACATTGGGTGTTGTACATTAAGTTTATAGGATTTTAGACTCAGAGAAGGTCGAGCAATGATATAAGTTTATATTAATTTAGATATGATGAACCCTAGAAACCTATTCTGAGATATATATATTAAGTCCGATCATAGTTATGAGATATTGAGATAGTATGCGATGAAGAACTCTATGGAATTTTTAGATCTGGGCTAGTGTGTGACCGGAGAAAGGGTATATGGGCGAATAGAGGTATATGGGTGAAGGCCTTCCATGGGTCCTTCCTGATGGACCTATTGGTACTGATGGAGGAGCATACACATTGTACTACCATAATATGATATCGTACTACATATTCAATCCTTTAGTTATTTTTTCTTGTGTTACTCTTCGATTGTATAGGCAACTTGAGGCTTTGTGTCCACTTGATTATATCCCTCAGGTGTACGGGAACTTTTTGGGATTATACTTTATTTATGCTATTATATGCGTTACAGTTAATTGGTGACTTTACTTGTTCTCCTCATGCTTGTTATTATTGCATGACTTGTTTGTAGTTATCCCTTCATTCTATTCCCATTATTTGAGGTTACATGCATACTTACATATACATTATATTTATTTATCTCTTGTTAGTTGAGTGTGGATTTAGATACGTTCTTCCCTTGTTGCTAGAGTCTTTAATACTCTTTAGCTAGCACTTGAGGTTATTTTCTTTCCTATCCTATTAGCTAGTTTCTCTATGTTTGCTCTATTGTTTGGCTTCTGTGAAATTTCGATCATTATCTTTTTATTTATTACTTTTATTTATTTTATAGACTTATTCCATCAATGATACCTATTGGGTACCCAATTGCTTCAGTAATTTGGTATTCATACTACACTTTTGCATCTTTCTGGCATAGATCTGACTACGAGTGGTCACCACTAATTTTATGGTTTGTTCTGTGACTTTATCCTTGGTAGAATATGGTTTCCAACATCTGGAGCCTGTGTTTACCTTTTTCTTATTATCATGTTCTGCATTTTGTACTCTTGGAGACAGATAAACTTATTACTTGTTATTTGTATTTTTATGAAATTCTGTTTGTAGTGGCTCATATCCTAAATACCGTGTTTTGGGTTTTTTCTTTGATTATATTAGATGATATACGTTTTCCCCCGATTCAATTGGGGGATTGAATTTTATTATAGAAACATGAGTTGAATTAATCGATATATATATATATATACATATATGCATTTACATCCGCTTTTAGTGTTGTTGTAGCCTTTATATTGATAGGTATTTTGTCTATGATGAGTTGTACCTTCCCTCTGACCTGAGATATTGGGTCGTGTAAAATTTTATATCAAAGTTCTAGGTTCGTTGGTATCCTTTGTACATTAGCCAGTGTCTAGTAGAGTCCTATGGAAATTGTACGATGACGTTCATATCCTATCTTCGGGAGGATACAATGACATCTTTAGAAAATCAGTGGAATCTTTAGAAAATTATTCTTTTTTCATTTCAATGTTAAGTATTACATCCTAGTTGGTCTCTTAAAATCTCATTTCTTCTTGTTCACTCTTCCGTAGATGGCACATATACGATCGTAGATGTAGAAGGATATTGAGATTCTTCCAACCACCATCTAGAGCTCTAGTTAGGGGCAGAGGTAGAGATCAAGCTTGGGGCCAAGGACGTGATGGGTCTACAACACCAGCTAGAGTCGATTCAACCATCAGTGCTCAAACCTCTAAGACTGATCTTATACAAATTCAAAAGCCACCATAGGTGTACAGACCAATATCATTTTCAGCTATGCCAACTCTAGTTTCGGCCTTACTCTAGAGATTTGAGGTGTTTTACTTTAGATTCTTGGTATAACGACTGGGCAACTGACAGACGGGGCCCATAAATCCGCTCAGGGGGGATTCTCGAGGTGCTCTTAGGCTAGGTGTGACACCGGATATGATGGATTATTTATTTCAAACACATCTAGTGCATACATATGCTACTTCTCTACAACTGTTACCGGTTTATTCAACTGCTCTAGATATGCCTTCTTGTCCATCTATGTTTGATGTAGATTAGAAGGCCTTTGGAAATTTTTTTTGATTAGACCATCCCAAATTCACAGGCACACTCAAAGAGGATGACAAGGACTTTATAGACTGATTTCATGAAGGGTTGCTTAACCTCAGTTTATTGGAGACACATGGGCTGGATTTCACTATTTACCATATGAGTGGCCTAGAAAAGCAGTGATGGAGATCTTTTTCTGATGCCAGATCAGGTAATACTCTTTCTCTTAATTGTAGTGTGTTTCTTGATTATTTCTTATGTAGCTATATATCCTCTTCAAAATAGGATAATAAGAGAGAGGATTTTATCAGGCCAATAGAGATTTATGTCAGTGATAGAGTATGAGGCTAGTTCTATCATCTATTCGAGTATGGGGACAGATTCATATCTACCAAGTTAGAAAGTATCCATCATTTTATTGGGATTTAGATTCTAAGAGTTTTCAAACCACCAAGATTCTTATTTTCTTTCAGACCATGTTATAGCATGCCCATACAGTGGAGGGCATTCATCGTGAGGGTTGAGGTAGTGATTACCAGAAACCTTTTTATCATGGTCAATTTAGTGGATATCGATTTGGATGCAGGGATTCAGGTTCTTAAAGTAGAAGACCATCACATCATCTACATTAAGGAAAGTCTAGCCGACCCTTTCAGGCTTCACTTTTGGCTTCCCATTGTGGCTTAAAAAGTATTGGTTTTGAGGGCCAGTCACCCTGCAAATATTTTAGGGGTACTTCTTTAGGGTATTCAGGTCGTGGTAGCCGTACTGGTTCATTTAGTTATTATTGTTTAGGGCCTTCCACCAGGGTCGTGTTATAAATATGGTGCGATAGGCCACTTTTCTAGAGATCTCCAACATTAGGGTACTATTTATCTAATTACCTAGCCTGCTATTGTACCAGCTCTTATTCTAGCTTATCCTATTAGAGAAGTACCACCCCAGGGCAGAGATGGTGCTGGTTCAACAAGAGGTTCTCCTCAACATGGTAGGATTAAAGGTTGAGAGGGTAGATATGTGGTTGTCACCATCATTTTTATGCTACTCCTAGTATACTGGAGATTGGAGGCCTCAGATAATGTTGTGACATATATTATTTCTACTTGTTATAGATTTGCTTTAGCTTTGTTTCATCCAGGCTCTATATGCTTGTATGTGTCATGAACTATGCTTCAAGTTTGAGTGTCACAGCCCTCCCCAGGAACCACTTTGTGAATTTTGTCCTCTTTCGGGCTTTACTCACCATGGCACACTACGTCG